>CAJPEX010002221.1:0-42584 GCA_905338405.1 Notodromas monacha
GAATCGCCGCGGGATACCTATGAAGATGCGCTTTTTCGCCTGGTTAAGAAAAAAAATCGGAAGAAAAAAACACACTCAGCCCTGCCCTCGCAAAAATCTCTTCCCTGAATTTTTTTTCTTCTTTGCGCCTGTTTCCCCAAAAACCGGCGAGATGACGGTAAAGTCATGTGTATTCACGCAATCATAGGCCACACTTCACGTCCCCAGAATTGCGCTGAAAAACTTGGGTGCGGACTGCAAACGATATAAATTACACTATTTGGCCATTTTAGCGAGGAAATGTGTAGAAGAATGACAAGTCGGGTTAAAGCAACGTGGGAAATATTTCCCTTTGAAAAGCGGCCAGATTATAAAATAATTTCGGCGAAGTTTCGTGCGTTTAATCAGCCATAATTTCCTCTCAAAAATTCCTATTTCGTTTGCGGTCTTCTGTCGCGTGAGCAATGGGAATTTAAAGAGCAAGAGAACTGAAACTTCAAAGTCATTTCACGTGTCGCAGTTTCCAAAGAGGAAGATAGAAAAATGCGGTTTTGTTTTCCTGAGTTGCCTGCATATTCGATTATTGCAGTGTTTTTTCGTTATCCGAGACAACCCCTCTGGAACGGTCACATCGTCATTTCCGGTGTGAAGATCCCATCTCGACGGTCGTCGACTAATGGGTTTCGGCAATTTATCGCCGTCGCGAGTCATCTCTCAAAAATTTTCCCGTGTTGCTTCAAGTATAGCCAAAGATTATTGCTTCTTACCAAGGCTTGGATTTTCACAAACATATTCGGAATCCCGACGGTATTCTTCTGTTCGCCGCTGAGGAATTTCTGTTGTTTCAAAAAAATTGCCTCGAAATGATCGTCCGTCTCGTGAAGAGCTTTTGAAGTAAAGAATTTATGGACGTTTCAATCAAGCTTTTTGGGTTTACCGCAACTGAGTGAATTCCATGCCTAGGTTTCTCCCGATNAACATAACCTTGTAACGCTTTGACGAGGCGCCTTCTGGGGGCGCCGAAGTTTCCTCATCCATAGTCTCCTTCTTCTTGTGCATTTCTTGTCGAGTATGTGTATGTGTGCCGTGTGCCGCTGCGTTTTATTTTCGTCTCGCCGTGAGATTAAACTGACTTCCTGGGGGAGCCGATAATGTATTCTCACGGACCATCGAACGGTAGCCATACCTTTTTGGCTCTAGCCTCCATTGTCCCTTTTATTAAATTTATCCCCTCCCGCCTTTTTGGCTTGACTGAGTGTAAGAGATTTCGGGCTTCCAGAGAGAGAGACGCCCGTGGGTGGCTAAATTCGTAAACGTCAACTCGGAATACCTACTCTTTTTCAATGAGGCGATCGGGCCTGCACCATGGGAAGTAGTAAGCGAAGATGATTACTCGAATTTGTCAGCGAAGAAAGCAGGAGTGAGTGAATAATTTTCGTCTGATGTCTTCACAGCAATAAATACTCGATTCTGTTCGGACATTGTCCCTCATATTTGAAGCATGCATGGTGATTCGCCAAGAAAAAAAGCTGATGACTGCATTTGTTTTGCAAAAATGAACTTGCACGGAAAGTTGCGTGCGGAGAATATTCCCTAAAAAAACAATAAAAATGCCGGTAAAATCGCAGATGGCGTCCAAATATCTTCACGAGATAATTCATCAATCTTAGTTCTCTTCAGAAATAGACTCTTGCATTTTTTTATTACGCAAACGAAGTAACCTAAAATTTAATCAGCAAAAACTTTCAAGAACTTGTTGAAACCGTGATGTAGCTTCGGACGGTAGGATAATTTTGCTTGCGATTGTTTCGGCTTTTTAAAAACAATTGCGTCATTAGGATAATTGAATCAAGTTAGTATCGCTGCAAAATATTCACGATCTGCCCTCGTGTGTTCTCGAAAGAATAAATTATCGCGATTTTTCCGTGTTCAATTTTTTTGCGCCACTAGTTTATCTCCTGGGATTGAAATAAAATAGTTTTCCGTTGACGATTGAAACGTTTTTCGTCAATAACTCCCTCATGCATGGCTCCGTTGATATCGAATAAAAATCGAAATAGTCCCGTTTTATGAAAATGAACTTGGAATAATTTAGCAATCGAAAAGAAAGAAAGGTTTCATGCAGGGGAACGAATGGTGGTGTGAGGTTCCTAAAAATCGAGTACAGGACTGTACACACATTTTTCCGAGTTTTACAGCTCCTAAAGACGAAGCAAGAACGATAAACAAAAACAAAAAAGGAGCGAAAAAATGAAGGAGAAATTTTTGTGAGAATTCTCACCGAGCGGGTTTCCAGCTCTTTCGGTCTCGAGCCTGGGGACATCCCGTGAGCCTTTTGTGACATTGGGCCCAGCGTTAAAAAGAAACCCGTCTTACTCGGTCGTACCCCCTGGTGTGCGTAGCAGGGCGCTTGGACTATCGCCGGGCAACCCCGCAGATTATTAAAAGGAGGTCTCTGCGTGAATGCCGAGCCCATGCAGATCCGACTTATATGGCTATAAGTCTCGCGCACATATGTCTATTCACGCTGCGAGCCTCCAGAACGCCGTTTAATGCCCCGTCTTGCTCCGTATCAAAGAACCCAGCGCGCTTTTGCCCTCCCTGGGATCAATGCCGAGGCTCCGCGTCGTAAATCCATCCCGAATCAACTCGGCAAAACCGAGCCAAAGAGAAAAATGCCCGACGTCGAGGTGGGATTTTTAAAGCAGGAAAAACTCGGAATCTTAGCGGCGCCCTATGGATACTTCTACGCGAAAAAGCGGACCAATTCTTTTTTTTAGCCTTCTTTTTTTGTGTGAGTCGGGACGGGAGCGTTTTTAGAGAAGGGACTTAAAAAAAAGAAGAAACGCTCCGTTTCCCCAAAAACCCGCGAGATGACGGTAAAGTCATGTGTATATTCACGCAATCATAGGCCACACTTTACGTCCCCCGAATTGCGCTGAAAAACTTGGGTGCGGACTGCAAACGATATAAATTACACTATTGGGCCATTTTAGCGAGGAATGTGTGGAAAAATGACAAGTCGGGTTAAAGCAACGTGGGAAATACTTCCCTCTGAAAAGCGGCCAGATTATAAAATAATTTCGGCGAAGTTTCGTGCGCGTTATCAGCCATAATTTCCTCTCAAAAATTCCTATTTCGTTTGCGGTCTTCTGTCGCGTGAGCAATGGTATTTAAAGAGCAAGTGAACTGAAACTTCAAGTCATTTCAACACAGCGTCAAAGGTTTCTCCTTCTATCTTTTTACGCCAAAACAAAAGGACTCAACGGACGTATAAGCTAATAACGTCACAAAAAAGCAATAGGCTCTGTTGGGGAGACCTTGCCAGTGTAGCAGTATTCCGGTGTGAAGATCCCATCTCGACGGTCGTCGACTAATGGGTTTCGGCAATTTATCGCCGTCGCGAGTCATCTCTCAAAAAATTTCTCGTGTTGCCTCAAGTATAGCCAAAGATTATTGCTTCTTACCAAGGCTTGGATTTTCACAAACATATTCGGAATCCCGACGGTATTCTTCTGTTCGCCGCTGAGGAATTTCTGTTGTTTCAAAAAAATTGCCTCGAAATGATCGTCCGTCTCGTGAAGAGCTTTTGAAGTAAAGAATTTATGGACGTTTCAATCAAGCTTTTTGGGTTTACCGCAACTGAGTGAATTCCATGCCTAGGTTTCTCCCGATTGTTCGCGGGTTTTTGACCTGAGGCTTTTTCTCCGACGTTTGTTTATGCAAGAAGGGCACGCGATTCCTTTCTCCGGGCTTTTGTGTATTTTTCTTGATAATGTTCATCATCCGTGTCTAAACCCAGTCCATTCGTTTTTGAAAACTTACGACTGAATTACAGTTTTTCGTAGTTTAAATGGTAGATTCCTCGCCGAAGAAGTCTCAGTACTTTTTTCAGACTGAATATAAAGCCTAATTAGAAAAAAGTCGAGTATCTCTGGTCCCATCCCTTAATTTCTCAGATCCGACTAATCTTTGCGCCATTAGTTTAATTATTTTCCTTCACATTTTTAGTTTTCTTCGCACTTTGGGTTCTACAAAGCGACAGTACTTCAAAATTCCAAAAAATATTCATGTAAATGGTTCGGTGCCCTGTGGTAATTCATGAATTTGGTTACGATATTCGTATGAAAAAAATATGCAACTCAATAATACTACGAAGGTTCTATTCAATTTTTCGAGGACATTTTGGAATGAAATGAAATTGTACTTACGGAAAACATTTTTGGCATGTGACAACGTTAACTGAATATTTTCCGGATACAAGAATGTACTGCTTGAGACAGATTTTTTCTGTGTCCGTATACGTGACCTCGACGTTTTCTAAATGCGACGCCGTCATCCTCCAGAATTGACACAGGAAGATAGTATTTGATGTTCGCAGAATTTTTCTTACGAAAACAAGTATTTGTCTGTCTGATTTGTTATCTCGGGTTCCGTCTGAGGAACTTAAGAAAGCAAAAAAAAAAAAAAGTGCAATGCATTTCCCAGGTTTCCTCCCCGGAGAAGGGAAACCATTTTTGGCAAGCGTCCTTCTATCAGCCATTCGGTGAAATACGACGCGGAAGCCAAGACCATATCAGACGCTAAAATGAATGCACTCATTCGCAACGCTACCAGTGCTACAACGTGTTCTTGGAACCAACAATAAACATGTAACAGGCACACGGTCTTGACCTAGACCTTTCTCTGCTCGTAGCCCCATCTTTCGTCCTCTCCTTCTACCCAATTCTTTCTTTGAAAAAGTAGCGTGTGTGTGTGGGGGGATATTTCCAGCATACGGAAACAAGAAAGAGAAGGTTTAGTCGGGCTCGTGCCATTTCCTTAATTCTTCATTACTCATTTCCAGCCGGTTTGCGATCGCGTCTTCTTCCCTGCCATTGCCTCGACGCTCCGTCAATGTTATCCTCGCTGCGTCCCCGGTTTGCATCTGGGCCATGCCCTGGCCTCCGGGCTTCGATCAACCACGTCGTCAAAAAATCCTTCCATTTATTTTTCACGCTTGTCCTTCGGCAAGTCCGTCACACGAAGATAAAGTCAATCTAATGATGTATTCTTGGCTAGCGCGTTCTTGAGTGAAATTCTGCCGCGCGTTTTTACCAAGAAGATGAAGAAGAAGCAGACAGGCATTACAAAAAATCTTCAGCGCCATTTGCATGAACTTCGCTGAATACTGTGTAAGATTTTCTCCGAGAAATTAACCCCATTAAAGGATAACTAGTTTTTCTTAACTTTTGCTTCAATTCCTACGTTTTTTTCAGAGATATCAAATTGGATATTAAATTCAAGCCTCTCTCTTTCACCTTAATTGTTCGCCCCTGATTTTTGAATATCCTAGTCTTTCATATTTACCAAAGCACTGTTCACAACTCCAAAAGGTTTAGCACAGAAGTCTCAATCGAAATTGACGAAGTTTCATACGAGCGAAGGATGAGACCCGATTGGAAAGGGATGTCGGATTACTGTATTAAAGTCTTCAAATTTTCTTGAGAAAGTGACGACAAATGGAGACCACTCAAAGTGCATCTTCTCGTGTTTTATGCAGTTTTCGTTTTCATTGGCTGCATACGAACGATAGCATTTCCTCAGTTGGCAGCCTTTCCCTTTGAGCTACAGCTGCAAGAGTTTGCCTCGGCGGAGTTCCTGGTCGAGATAAATCAGAGGAACAGAAAGCAGGAATTCAAGGAATCCGTTCGAGTCGCGCTCGATTTTTTTTTCTTCTCTCGAGCAAACAGGAGGAAAAATAAAGAACGATGGTCACGATGTTGCACAAGAACCTTGGTTGTTATTTGTACATTGTCCGTGTGCCAGAACTGGATCTGGAAAGAGACGAGCATCGGGGTAGAAAGCAGGAGAGGAAGATGGGTTAAGAAAGAAAAAAAGAAAGTAGCGTGTGTGTGTGTGTGGGGATATTTCCAGCATACGGAAACAGAAGAAAGAGAAGGTTTAGTCGGGCTCGTGCCATTTCCTTAATTCTTCATTACTCATTTCCAGCCGGTTTGCGATCGCGTCTTCTTCCCTGCCATTGCCTCGACGCTCCGTCAATGTTATCCTTGCTGCGTCCCCGGTTTGCATCTGGGCCATGCCCTGGCCTCCGGGCTTCGATCAACCACGTCGTCAAAAAATCCTTCCATTTATTTTTCACGCTTATCCTTCGGCAAGTCCGTCACACGAAGATAAAGTCAATCTAATGATGTATTCTTGGCTAGCGCGTTCTTGAGCAAAATTCTGCCGCGCGTTTTTACCAAGAAGAAGAAGAAGCAGACAGTCATAAAAAAAAATTTAAGCGCCATTTGCATGAACTTCGCTGAATACTGCGTAAGATTTGCTCTGAGAAATTAACCCCACCGAAGGATAACTAGTTTTTCTTAACTTTTGCTTCAATTCCTACGTCATATTTACCAAAGCACTGTTCACAACTCCAGAATGTTTAGCACAAAAGTCTCAATCGAAATTGACGAAGTTTCATACGAGCAAAGGGTGAGACCTGATTGGAAAGGGATGTCGGATTACTGTATTAAAGTCTTCAAATTTTCTTGAAAAAGTGCCGACAAATGGAGTCCACTCAAAGTGCATCTTCTCGTGTTTTATACAGTTTTCGTTTTCATTGGCTGTATACGAACGATAGCATTTCCTCAGTTGGCAGCCTTTTCCTTTGAGCTGCAGCTGCAAAAGTTTGCCTCGGCGGAGTTCCTGGTCGAGATAAATCAGAGGAACAGAAAGCAGGAATTCAAGGAATCCGTTCGAGTCGCGCTCGATTTTTTTTTCTTCTCTCGAGCAAACAGGAGGAAAAATAAAGAAGGAAGTGTTACTTGAGAGGTCATAAGAATATTGTACAGGCCTTTGAAATGCACGCGGGGAAGCGAATTTCCGAGAGGCTCCACGTACTCCTTTTGCCCTGGGAGAACGAAAGAGATGCACCTTGGCCCCAAGGATCGCTATACGGACGGAGGAAAAAGAGGGAAATTCCTGACCGTCATTAAGGGGAAGACGTTCTCATTAGGAACGCGAGGCTTGTGTTGCAGAACATGCCTAGGACTTTGTGGAACATTACCTTTTGCTCTCCAGGTTTTTTTCTTTTTTTTCGTTGTTCATTTCTTACCCCTTTTTTTCCTCCTCCTCCTCCTCCTTCGTCTCCAGCCTTTGGTTCATTAACATACGTGGTAATGGTTGTTCGGATTCCTGGCCATCCGCCAAAAACCGCCGTTTCTTCGAATATCAGAAAATCTTAAAACCGGGAAATTTGTTTTTTCTGTGCCAAACTATATTTTTTTTTCGTGCACCGCGACGATTCTAGCCTACGTTATGATTTTCTTCTCTACCTCTGGAATGATTGCCTCTTCATAACTTCGAGAATGGAATTTAAACTAACCCCATGAGTCGTCGGTTTCCGATGATCCATCGGCTTGTCAATTCCGAAGGCAGCTGGAGTTGACATTCTAATTAGTTTTGTTTTAATGTCGCGTTTTTAGATGCATCGATCTTGTATGCCATGAATGTTACGTATTCTCGTTGGCAGTTGTGTCCAAATTCAACCGATATAATTTTTTAAAGGCTAAAATCATTGTCGAATTACTTCATTTTTTCCACGAATTTTCAGCGATTCCGATGCAAAAGTTTCGTCATGATTTTTAACATATGGAAGACTGCGGATACTGAAATCGTTTCAGGAAATGAGATTTGATTCGATTGAAGGAGTGAAACCTTTTGGTTTCACATGCTTGAAGTTTTGGAATACTGTATCCTCTCTAATAACGAATGGTTATTTAAATGATGTCCGCCATGTCAACGGTCTTGACTGACGTTCACGGTGAGGATTGTTAGTGGGATTAATTTACAAATTAATTATGCCTATTCTTCGAATAAGCCGTGAATTCTATCCCTTAATGTGATGCCGAAAGAGCGAAATTTCCTTCAATAGAAACCTTAACAGTGTCTGGATGGAATTACTCATTCTTTCGCTGATCTGCTTTGAAGATCCGGCGAAGCAAAACGCGTTTTTGCAATCGTATTTTCGTGTGAAGCCTGTCTTCTCGAGCCCTAGTCGTGTATTTCAAGAATCAAAAGAATTTTCTTTTTTTTCTGATGACTACGAAATTTTGTGACGGGTTACACCGCTTCCAAGTTGCGTCATGGGGTATTAGAAAAGAAGCGTGGGAATTCTGTTGATTTTATGGTAAAGTGCTGTACCTGGGATTTTTAGCATAAAATTTCTCAGATGTTTTGGACTGTTATAATTTTGAGGCAGTTTTATGCATACCACCTCCTGAGTATCGAGTGGGGTTTAAAACTTATCGCTTTGACTTCTGCAAAATCTAGTCCTCCATCTGCTGTACTTCTCTTACCAAGTCACCATTCCTTGTTTTCTGGGAAAAAATTTTGTCCACCACCTGAGATACAGTATTCCACGCTATACCACGAGTGCGTGGTGCGCGTGCTACTGGTTTACCTCCTTTAGGATAAAAAAAAAAACCCCCACCCTTTTTTTTTAATGACGGGGGTTTTGCGTGCGGAAGTGATGTCGTGCAGAAGGAGAATTTGAAGAATTTCTCCTCGAGAGGTTGAGTTGTCTCGGACGATTTGCCCTCTCATCATCCCGCTACAGGCATAGCCGGTGTTTTTCCGGCCAACCGCTGGAATGCGCATGTGCTCACCGGCGGGCCTGTCGAACCAATTTCGCCCTCGGTTTGGCCTCCCTCCCGCATTGTTCCTCGCCACTTTTCAGAACATGATTGGAAATCGGGCGAAGAAAAGGTAGTAACGAGGAAAATAGACGAGATAACTGCCTCTACTCCAAGCAGAAGAGTGAGTGAGTGAGTGAGACCCGTGTGCTGGGGGGGAAAGAACAGAGGTTAGAGAGAAGAAGGCATTGCGAGATGATCTGTGGAACGGGAACATTGTGAGCGCAGATGTTCGTAATGAGCTTCGCGTTTTTTAAGAAATGAGGCCTTGTATATACCCCCACCCCTTGAAGAAAAAAAAAAAGGAAACAAAAACTTTCGCGCTTCCTATTTCGGCCGAAGACGGCTCTAGGAGATGTCTATAAAGATTTCTGCCTGGTTTTTTCCTTACTATATCGGCTATAGTGTGCAGCTTCGTTACGTGCGTTTATTCGTTAATCATGTGCCCGCGTGGGGGAGCCTCACGCGTTTGGATTTTTTAATTCCCGGCTGATCGACTCGACCAGAGTCACGCCGCAGCGATTCCCGAGAAGCAAATTTTAATTCCTAAAAACTACTTTCCTCGCTTTTGAACCCTCGCCGATGTTCACCCGCGAACACCGAGGAATTTTATTTCCGCGCTTCGTTTAATATCTCGTCCGTTCGCCAAGCTTAGCTATGAAGTCGGGCGGTGACCCGAAGATTTTCAAAAAATATTACGCGTTATTTTTGTTATTTATTATGATTATTTTAATTTGCCGAAACATCCGTGAGGATTTTCGAACACAATGAGCATTCCGAAAAGCAACAACAACAAAAAAGGAAAACGTTTCGATCGTAGTTTTTCTCTCATGAGGCTTTTCGAATTTTATGCACGATATGCGTGACTTGATGCATCTCGCTGTTGGAACTCGTTGCCAGGTTATTCTTCTTTTTATGTTACACGGATTTAAAAAAAATTACTTATATCGTAATTTTCAATCATCATCTCGAAGGAAAACAAGAGCTCTTTTCGCGGATTTAACCCTGGAAATTAAATATGACATGGGTAGTGTTCCACGTTTCCTCAAAAACAAGACGGGTATCATCTGATTGATTCTATCTGGAAGTGCACTGATGCTTACTTCGGTATGAAAGCAAGGGCTGTGTTCACGGGGGGAAGACATGAATCAGGTTAGAAATGTTTGTGTTAGATGTACAAGTATAGTATTGTTTCCCGGAATCATTGAGGAAGATCAGTGTGGCGAAAGAATTCGGGTGAACGAGAGGAGATTGAAACGGACGATTGTTTCCCTATAGCTATTCTTCATCAGAATGTGATCAGGGCTAATTTTTTGTCGGGTTTGTCGCTCGGGATGTTTTCTAAAATGTGTGCTTCTCTTCTGTGAAGAAACGCGGTAGGAATTTATGTAATATAAATGAAAAACAGTTGTACATCAGATATCATTTTCACAAGTTACTCTGGTAAGGTTAATGAATTTTATTTTGAACCTCGCGATCATCAGCGATTGATTGTTCCGATTGAAGGAAAGAGTCCGATGGGTTTTCATTTACGCGTAAGTGCCTCGCCTTTTTGGCGGATTAGTGACGACGACGCTCTCTCTGGTGCCACGAACACGATGATTGTACCGTATTAAATTATTCAAGGGTTGATTAAGGCGAATGGGTTCGCTAGTGTCTGAGGACTATAAAAGACGGACGGATGAGCGTGAAGATAAGCCTGCGAGAGTCGGAGATTGTCTCGTGTTGAAGGGGTTAATTGCGTCGTGGACCGCAGAGCAAATTGAAGGCGCCTGATGCGTGCGGGACTCGGGGAAACGCATTCGTTCGATCGCCAGCATTTTATCGGTGCCGAAATTGCTCGCTTTGCGGGCCTCTCATTTAGTACTTCCACGGTTCGTTGATCTCGGGTTTTCGATGCCGTTTTTATGCTCTCTGGCTCTGTGGTGATCCGAGGGCTTACCCGAAAATCTCGCGGTTAGATTCAATTTTTTGTTCATTTTATTCTTCTTCGTCTTCCCGTGAGACGGGCGAGGGGAATGCAAACCAACAAAAGTGAGATAGCATTTGGGTAAGAAGAACGAGCAAAAGCAGCGCATTCGGAGGAAAATCTCAGCTGCCTTACGACCAGGAAGAAAATCGGAACAACACGTTTAAAACGAGTTATTGTTACTCTCTCCTCTTAGCACTGGTAATTAAATAGTAATTGATTCAAATGCCGAATGCTGTTCACGTTTCAGTTGCCTGACGCAAATGTTTCTGTTCGTGTCCTATTTTCTTGCTCCACTTTTTTTTTTTTGGAAAATGAGCAGATAGGAATTGTTTTGTTTCTACTGCGGGAAAACGAGCATTCGTGTCGATTTTTCGAGAGGAGGGGGGATTATTTGCGGCGATTACCTGTGACTTTCGGGACGCCCTTTGGGGAAATGATTGGGAGTTCACGCCGATCGAATCGTTACGACGGCGGCACGCGGGGGCCCCCAAACGGGGCGATTGATGAAGCCGAAGCTGGGCTTGATTTCTGCGGGAAGGCCTTTTCATAAAGAAAAGCAACTGCGATGATCTCGTGGCACCTGGAAGAAAACGATCGGCCTTTTATGGCCCTGCGTTCGCCTCCTCAAGCTGCTGGAATTAACTTTTTTTCCCCCTTGCGAGTCCGAAGATCTTTTCCATTCCCTCGAATACGATCCTGATGATTTGAAATTTATCCATCTCGATGATGCGTTCGCGGCATTTTTTTTTTTTTTTCGTTGCTGATCCTCATTTTTGAAGAAAATCCCTGCCGTATCCGAACTTCATTCTTCTCTGTATCTTTCTAGCCGCGTCCTTTTCTAGCTAAGCGTTCTAACATACATGTTCCCGCCGTTTTCGGTCACATATGACATGTGACTCGAAATTTAAGCGATCACTTGAAAAAAAAAAAATCCCCCGAAATACTAGAAATGTTATTGCGAATCCGAACCCCACCAGAAAACAAGTTCGATGCCTAGCCTCTCGTTCGAATCTCATAATTTTTTCTTTCAACATTTCCACATTTGTCGTAGTCCTCCAAACGAGAAAAAATGCGCCACCAGAATAACCGTGTACAATTGAAATTATGGTTTAGTTTTGTACGAACTGGAGAGCAGTTTTCCTGTGCACAAATGAATGCATTTTTGCTTTATTGGAAAATTTACCAAATACTGTACCAATGCATCTTCGTTCATCACCAGGATTGTCTAATATTGCCTTGATAAAACTGACCGCGTGAACTTCATTTCATTTTCTATTGCTTCGGTTCACAAACGCCAGCGAGTGATTTCCTGATTTGTATACTTCGTGAAATCCTTGAATCGAAAAAATTATGAAAGTGTTAAACCCGAAAAATTTGCGTGCCTGTTCGGTAAAATATTTAGCTTTGGTTAGGTCTTCATTTTATCTCTCGTGTCGCCGGAAAGGTACAGGAAGAGGAAATTAAAATAGATACGTCGGTGTGTGGGTTTTGTGTCTCGGCTTCAAAGCTTTTCGAGCCACATCTGAGATTTCTCGTTGGGCAAAGTAATTTATCAGGCGGAGAATGTCTGGAATGGGCTGCGAACGACCAGCAGAAGCCGGTTGTGGAAGAATGTGGAATAAAGTACACATTTAAATTCTCCAGTTCCCGTTTAAAGCATAAATGCCTCCTTTTGCGAGATTGATTTCACATTGTAGGGTTCAGACGTTTCGCGTGAAATGCGTTCTTATGTACCGCAGTCAAATTTTACCAAAGCAGTTCATTCCCGTTCTGATTATTATTATTTTTTTATTATTATTTATCCTCCGCCCGAAAAAAAATTCGGATTCCGCATCCCCCCCAAAGCATGCACTTAAACCCGTGGTTATCTCATATTTCCAATCAGCAGTATGCAGGTGGCAGGATTGCAGCCCCTGTTTGAGCGAAGGTCAAAGCCAACGCAATAATAAAACTCGAGAAAACTGCTTTTCAACGCCGGTTGATAAAACACACGATGCTTCTCCAGAGGCGGAGAAAATCATGTGGCGGTTCTCGTATGCGCGACGTGTGCTCTCGCTGTCCACTTCGAGCCTGTTCGTCATTAATCCCGCCGTCGCCTCTTGCCCAGTCGCCTTCCTTTTACTTATTTTATTCATCTTTTCTGCGTGCAAGCCTGAGAATGTGTGTGTTTTTCTCTCTTTCTCATCTCGCGTTTTAGTTATTTTTTTTAAAATTTATTTATTCAAAAAACAGGGACGAACATTCCGGGGATGCGAATGAGGCGAAAGAACAAGAACGCGACGCATTCTTGTATGTACATGAGGTGACTCGAGGAAAACGATCTGTACAATTAAAATTAAAAGAAAAAAATGCGTTCAGAGCATTTACTCGGGATTTCCGTTCTACTTGCTTGTGTCAAATTCCATCTCCGTTTCAAAGAAACCAAGATAGGATATTGAATTGTCAACTTGTTCTACTGTTTTTCACGGAAATAACTCTGATATATTTCCCCAGAAATTAACTATTGGACATTTTCTTTAAACGAAATTGACGCAGGTTAATGCATAAGCAATGCAAATACAGTATACGTATTCAGTTTTCAGATGTGAAAGAGGTTATTCAAAAACTCTTCATCTAACTTTTTGAGAAGCCTGATATTCATTTGCGAAACTTCGACAATCAATGGACTGATCAAATGGAATTTCCTTCGCGTAAGATTCAAATGCAGTTATGAATTCGTGGAGGAGATCGTTGCTTCTTGCGGAAATTTTCTGTCTTGCGTAATTTTAAAGAATTGTTAGAACCGAAAAATAAATAAAATCGTCTTTGGGACGGTGTGGTATGTTTCGAAGGGTGACAAGCATCCGACCTACGTGAATTCAACCTATCCCCCAAAGCCCTTCTTAATGAGCTTATTAATCCTCTCGTTTTTCCAAGACGAGCATCTGACCCATGACTTAATCCCTATCTGGCGCGCCAAGCTTTTGACCTATCCTTTGTGTGGACCAAAGAAAACAGCTGCGAAGTTAAATAACAATTTTATTTCAAACGAATTCATAAAATAACAAAATGAAAACTAAAAATTGATACAGTCATAACAAACAATCCGAGGTACGGTTCAGTGCAGTAAAAACAGAAAAAAACGCAAAAATTTTAATGATTATCACCAGCAGCTGCTTTTTGCAGCTTTTCGATCTTTCTTCATAACTACGGAGTCCGGTGTACTGTACGCAATGCTCTCAATATAAGAACGGGGGTCGCGCAAATGAAATTTNGCGACGTGTGCTCTCGCTGTCCACTTCGAGCCTGTTCGTCATTAATCCCGCCGTCGCCTCTTGCCCAGTCGCCTTCCTTTTACTTATTTTATTCATCTTTTCTGCGTGCAAGCCTGAGAATGTGTGTTTTTTCTCTCTTTCTCATCTCGCGTTTTAGTTATTTTTTTTTAATTTATTTATTCAAAAAAACAGGGACGAACATTCCGGGGATGCGAATGAGGCGAAAGAACAAGAACGCGACGCATTCTTGTATGTACATGAGGTGACTCGAGGAAAACGATCTGTACAATTAAAATTAAAGAAAGAAATGCGTTCAGAGCATTTACTCGGGATTTCCGTTCTGCTTGCTTGTGTCAAAGTCCATCTCCGTTTCAAAGAAACCAAGATAGGATATTGAATTGTCAACTTGTTCTACTGTTTTTCACGAAAATAACTCTGATATCTTTCCCCAGAAATGAACTATTGGAAATTTTTTTAACGAAATTGACGAAGGTTAATGCATTAGCAATGAAAATATGCGTATTCAGTTTTCAGATATGATAGAGTTTATCAAAAAACTGTTCATCTATCTTTTTGAGAAGCCTGATATTCATTTGCGAAACTTCGACAATCAATGGACTGATCGAATGAAATTACCTTCGTGTAAGATTCAAATGCAGTTTTGAATTCTTAGAGGAGATCGTCGCTTCTTGCGGAAATTTTCTGTCTTGCGTAATTTTAAAGAAGTTTTAGAACCGAAAAAAAAAGAAAATTGTCTTTGGGACGGTGTGGTATGTTTCGAATCATCCGGACCTTTCAAGAACAAGAATTCCGTGGAGGTCTTTCTCAGTCCTCGGATAATGGATGAAACGCGCATCGATCTCTTGCTTCTCGGATTCAAGCGGTGTATTCTCTTTAATTCGTTCTCCGGCCAGTATTCCCTTTCCTCTTTTTGTGCTCATTTATTTATTTATTTATTAGTCTATTGTAGAGGAAATCAAATCGCGGAAACTACGGGTTTACGACGGATTCACCCGCATGAGCAATGACACGATTGCATTCGTGACGTCGTGCTCACGTCGGCGGAGTGACAGCCGCGCGTCGGGTCAATCGAGCTTCTTCCCCATGGCCCATGGAATATCGGAAATGATGGTCGGAATTCCGCCGATTTTCGCCTGTCTTTCGAGTTTTGTTTTCCGGACACGACCGCAAGAGCACGAGGAGGTGCTGCACAGAGTCGCTGTGAACACAAACGGCGTTTTGCCTCCTGTTGTTCGCAGGGGGGAAAATGTCTTTTGAATGTTTTAACGCCTTTATTTGCTCAAGTGTTTTCCGGGCTTGATAGCTTCCTCGTCATTTTATTTATTCACGCAGACTGTACGCGAGAATCCTCTTGTCGAATGAGACCACGAATGTCACGATATGAAGCGCGTGCCAAAACTGTTCTAGCTCAGCTTTTTGTCTAGAAAATCGAAACCAACTGCTTACCTTGATTGTTTTTTTATGCATTACTGTATTTCCGTTTTTTTAGCGAGATTTTTGTGCGAGCTTTGTCAAGGGTATTTTTTTTTACTTCAAAGAGAAATCAGATGGATTCATGAAGAAATTGGGCAATCAGAACTTGAATCGTGTCAGGATTTGTGGTCTGTCCTGGACCGAATACAACGTTTCATTGACATATACTTCCTGGTCTAATGAACCACAAGTATTGCTTGCAGAAAATATAAATCTACAGTACGCTTAGAGAAACGGACAAGTTTTTTGCTGAACAGTTCAAAATACTGTACAGCGTCTAGGTGTTTTTTCCTTTTCAATAACGGAGATTGAAAGGCTATTTGGACATGAAAAAATGTGAATCCGTTACTTACGAAGCTTGATATTGTACCAAGAACCGATCTTGAACTTCCACATTTCCATAGTTTGGCTAATAAAATTTTTTTTTCTTTTTATTTTGAGACACCATTCCCACCTCTCTTCCCCATCTAATGTTTGCGCGTAGGAATCCTTTGATCCGCGTTTTTACTTGAGTCATCAAACGTATAATTTTTTGCAGAGGTTCCTGGTGAGCCGCAAGAATTTTTCAGGTTTGAATATTGAAAGTATTTAGAAGGGAGCATTTTTTCTGATAAATTTTCCTTGAATATCGATTCAACCGCCAAGAAGAGCCTCATAGTGAACGCTCTGGAATGGGGAAATACCGTAGTCTTTGAGCAGAGGACGTTCAGGTACCCATAATTTGGGTCATAAAATTGTCTCTGAAACTTGCTTAAAAGATTCGTTTTGGGTTTTGATATTCGAATTTCTTTGAGGATTTTACAAAGGCATCCTGTTTATGAAATGTCCGAAGAGACATGAATCTCTCGAAGAAAGTCACAGGACAACTACCACGAATTGTACTTCAACTGAATCTATGTGTTCTTGAACTAAAGTTCATGGTGTTCTTGTACGGTATTCCCTCAAAGTCGTCGTTTTCATGAAACCATTTGTTTGGGAAACTGGAACCAGTTCATTTCTTCTGAATCGAACATTACATGGGAGTGATGAGACCCCGATGATTCGATTATCCATGTGTGCAAAGCCAAGCCAAGAAATGTCCCCAAACAGATTGTGTACTTTTAACTGAATCGAGGAGTACGTCAAGTAAAGTTCATGCTATTCTTGTACTGTATTTACTTGAATATTCGCAATCTTTGTTATATTTTTCCTAAATATCCTTTATCTATTTCTTGTTCTATAATTTATACTTTCATCCATTTCATGAAGTACACGAGTCTATTTCCCTGCGGCAAGCTCCATCAGTGCCTTAAACTGAAACTGTGCCTAATATCGGAGGTTTTTGAAGTTTGAATGGCGTTCTTGCTGGTATCTTTCTTCGGAAACTGGAACCAGGCCATTTCTCATGAATCCGAGAACTTTACAAGGGACCTCGATGATTCGGTTAGCGGTGTGCGCAAAGCCAAGCCAAAGGAATGTCCCCAAAAAGATTGAGTACTTTTAACTTAATCGAGATGTACGTAAACTAAAGTTCATGTTATTCTTTTACGGTATTTATTTGAAGTCGCCATCCATTACCCGAGTCTAGTAACGTGCGTTAAGCTCCACCAGTGCCTTAAACTAAAATGGTTCTTAATATCGGAGGTTTTTAAAGTTTGAATGGCGTTCTTGCTGGGATCTTTCTTCGGAAACTGGAACCAGGCCATTTCTCACGAATCCAAGAACTTTACAAGGGACCTCGATGATTCGGTTAGCCATGTGCGCAAAGCCAAGCCAAAGGAATGTCCCCAAAAAGATTGAGTACTTTTAACTGAATCGAGATGTACGTAAACTGAAGTTCATGTTATTCTTTTACGGTTTTTGCTTGAAGTCGCCATCCATTGTCATGAAATACACGAGTCTAGTGACCTGCGGTAGTAAGCTGCATCAGTGCCTTAAACTAAAACGGTTCTTAATATCGGAGGTTTTAAAAAGTTTGAATGGCGTTCTTGCTGGGATCTTTCTTCGGAAACTGGAACCAGGCCATTTCTCATGAATCCAAGAACTTTACAAGGGACCTCGATGATTCGGTTAGCCATGTGCGCAAAGCCAAGCCAAAGGAATGTCCCCCAGGCGGCTTCCGTACGTGTGCGCGGACGCGAGCCGAGAGGGCCCCAGCAGAACAAACGAACCATTCCACGGCTGCGTCTGTCGAATCTGCATTGTTTCATGCCTGGATGGCATCCCAGTGTCTTGTAGCAAAGCATCTTTTTTATTTATTTATTTTTTATTCCGTCCTTCCTTCTTTCTCTCACTCTCTTTAGGTCGATGATCTCACTTCATCTCCTCCATCTCTTATACAGAATAATTTTTTTTCTGCTTCTGAAAACTGAAGAAAAAAAAGAAAGAGTTTAAGACGGGGGAATGGGATTTCCCCTTTTTATTGTTCATTCATTGTGTTAAGCATGTGCGTGCGTTTTTCGTGATACCAATTAGTTGTTCCCGTTCCCAACGTGCCGTCTTATCTCTCTTCAGTGCCCGGGCACAAGTCTCCCAATATTTCTCTTCTCTCCTTTCGTTGTCCTCTTTTTTCTCTGTTCTACTTTGCTTTTTGCCCAGCCTATCTTCCGTTCGCATTTTCTTTGCTTCGATAAAATCTAGGAACGTGTTGTCTGAGACATACGGAAAAAAAGTAGAATGAGAAGGGGTCCTAGCTTCTCTCATGTCTTGTCTATCTCTCTTTCTCTGTTGACCTCGACGAAGGAAAAGAATGAATTGCCTAATGCATTTTGAGTGGAAGACGACTGAGTGTGTTTTTCTCGTATTGCTCTAGTGTGGCGGGGTAAATGGAAAAAGGTGTTTCTCTTTTTTTTAAAATTTTGCTGAGTAACGTTTTATCTGTATGTTTTCTGCAACTATTTTTGGTGGAGATTTTTCACTGCTTTTAGTTTAAAATCGAGGAAGTTGAGTATCTTGGCGCGAATGACGGAAGAGTTCTGCATCCGTCGGTAATTCACCTTCACTCGAGTTCTTCATGTGTCAAAGCTGAAAAAAATATCATTTTTATGGGCTTGTATTGGACCGACAGTGGAACTGAATTCCGAAGTTTAAAACACTCTTCATGGAACAAAAAGTTTAAACACTTGACAATTATTAGCGGCTGCTTCGAATGGCGAATAGAATGAAGCGTGTGTTTCTGCTGATGAACCTTTGAAGGAAAACATGTGGTTATCTGAATTTTCTGTGGGGTTTAATTTCTCTAAGAATATTGACTATGTTCGTCGAGTTTGACACATGGTTTACTTCTGTCCATGCTACGCTCGAAGTATTATTGAGAAAGAGACACAGGTGATATCGCAGTTATGTCAGCTATTGGAGTTTATTTAATGTATTTCAAAAAATCCTGTGTAAATTCAAGAAGTATCAATTTGAATGCGTCCGAAGAATAACGGCTTTTTTCTAGATACTTGAGGTCGGCAGTACGGGAGAATGGGATCTCTCTCTGCCATGTCTGGAGGATCCCATTCCACCTCGGGGTAATGTTAGCGAAGATCTTTTGTGAGGTTTGAAGAGATCCGAACGCGGTGGGTATCTGCTCAAGATATGATCTTATCGTGTTCAGTGTCTCCGCGACGAGTTTCCGACGATGACGTCACGCATTTGATTCTTTTTACTGAGGGAATAACTAATTCATAAATGTATTTTGAGCTTGCCGTCCAGGAGAATATATCATGCACTGATGCAATATGTGAGGAATGAATGCTTACATGGCTTCATCGGCCAAAAGAGACGCAGGGTCGCTGTTCTTTGTGGATTCATTCAGATTCACGGGCTAAATGAACCGGAAACTGTCCGATAGGAGCCTGTATGCCTTTAATGGAAACGGTTCGCTTTTTTTTTTGTGTGCCCATAGTGGATTTGCAGAAGGAGTGATTTCTCGGGTTCCCTCCTTTGCTGATGGATTTTTGCTTTACGTTGGGAGGACTTTTCTCCTTTCCTTTTCCTCGCCACCGTCCCTCGATTTCCGTGTGTGCCTCGTTCTTTCTTTTTCTGTCCACGTGCTTCTCTTTCGCGGGCTAAGTGCATGACGTGAGTAATGGGAGACGGTGTATTTCACATGAAGAGTTGGGGAACGAAGGAAGGAGGGAAGGGAAATATAAAATAAATAAAAACATATATATACAGTATATATATATATTATATCTCGGTGGGTGAGATGGGAACGGGATCGATGCCGGGCAAACAGAAACGAAGGTTTGCGACAGCGATCGAAGCGCAAACGATCGTCCGGACCGAGTGTCCAGCACGGAGATCAAATATTGATTCAAGCGCCCGGAATCGCTTGGCTTTTATTTTCTTGCTGTGATTGAGGCAGCGAATCACGACACAGCTTCCTATCCAGAGGTTTATTTAACGGATCCGAGACTACGAAGCAAAAGAGAAGCAAGTATAGAAGAGGGGGGGGGGGGCAGTAAGACGGGAAGTGGGTGCGATTCCTGTGCGAAGGCGACGCGACGTGAGCTGTGCGTTTCCCTGTCCTTCCGGGGCCGCGGACGGGATCGCGATGGCTGCCGACTTCGTGTGCACCTGTTCCATCGCTATCTGCAACCATTTCTACGTTACCCTGTACCAGGATGTGTTTTCTTTTCCCCGGTTAACCTTTGGATTTTCTTGTTATTTTTAAATGAAAAAAATATATATACTGTAGTAATCACTATGCTCCGTTTTGAAAGGACTGCTGTCCCATTTGTTTTACGAATTCCTTGAGCAGCGCTGAGAGCAAACTGATGAAACGTTCCAAATGCGCGTAGATCATCAGCAAGGTCAGCTTGAATACCGAGGACAATCTACCAGCGCTTGAGAAAATAAATAAAGCACTTTCTTTTGATCTTTTCACATTCGCTTGCGAGGATTTTAAAACCCGCCCCAACATTGTTCTCGCGATTTTAAAAATAGAAATGTTTAACCAAAATTGATCCTTTATTCTGAATAGGAGCAAGCATATTTTTCAATGGAAGGTTTAACGAGATAAGAATTGAAATATGCGAGATATTCTAGCACCGAGGAGAAACTAAATTTAAAATTTTGTCGTTGCATTTCCTTTAAGCGAGCCACTTGAATATGCAGAAATGACGCGTCAGGGTGAACATTTTAAAAAATGTGATTTAAAAAGGATCTTTGGGAAAAATGTATGACTTGTCCCTTGTTGTTTCGAATTTCCTGAGCTGTGAGAAACCTGGAATGTTGATTCCAAAATTAAAAATGGGGGATGAAGATTTCGTTGCGATCTGAAATTTATAAAAACAAATTCAGCATCATCAATAAACTTAGTCACATCATTTTGCGAGTAGTTAAACTTCGTGTCACGTTCATTTTGTCAGACTCGATAATTTTTCAGGCTTAAACTAAAACTTGAAGAAGCTTTCATGCGGGTTTCTGTTCCCGGCTTAATGCGTTCAAATAAATCTGCTGATTTGTTGTAGCCTGTGACAGTGCAATATCTGATTAGCGTTGATTCGAGTGCTGGCGCGTTTCAGTCAATGCCGCGAAAAGCATGTAAGAGCAGGAACTGCACATCTGTCACCCAAAGCAAAGACAAGAATGAAAGCTTTATCCTTAAAAAAAAAATCTGATCATTGCAAGAATTACTTTCGAACTGGCTGCACCACATACGGAAGAGAAGTAGGTTTCACTTTGCGTAAAACCCGAACTCGAAGAGCCGAAACGTCTCGTTATTATTATTATTTTTACCTGCACAAAAGAGTATGATCTTTCGAAGCCAGAAAGATCATGCATTTCGGACTAGTCGGGCTCCTTGCACTTTAGCATAATATCGTACCACATCGGAGCTGCATCTGAGGGGGGCGACAGTTGATGCTGCTGCTGATGGATCCTGGCGTAATGGCCGGGATCACAATCCGCCCCGCGTTTTAATCACGTCCCCCTGCGTCTCCGTCGTCTCTTCTCTTTTCTGAAACTCCCCCCCCTTTTCTCCCCCTCCTGTCCAGTGTTGAATCCAGGAATGTTTAATAACGGCACGGGGGAGGACTTCAATCTCTCCGAAACTCTGCAACAAGCGGAACAATGGGGCATGTGTGGGGAATTGCGTTGGGGCCGGAATTTCTCGAGTGTCGTGACGCCGGGAGCTCAGATGTGTGTATGTATTTTCGGGGGTAGAAGACATAGAGAGGAAGAGCGGGGTATACACACACATGCACATGGACGAGAGATCCCCACGCGCGATCTGCGGAAGGGATTAATCTCGAAATGCGTTTCCTCATCCGGATAGTTTTCCTCGGCATCGTCGTGCCTGCCTGCGATGGATGGCAAGTACGTATACGAACAGCAATGGGATAGTTTTCCGCTTGGTGAAAGAAAAATAAAAATAAAAATGGAAAATAGATATACATATATATAAATGCACTAAAGAAACGCGGGAATTCGACATTCTCTTCTCTCGTCGCCCTTACCCTTTTCTTTCGCTGACATTTTCTTTTCTTTCGGATGTTCATAATTTTTTCGGTTCATCTCATGCGTATGGGTTTGAGGGATACTTTTTTAATGAAAGTCTGTGGATCTTGCGTGAAGATAGGCCAAGTTTGGTGTGTAAGGATTGCTGAGCCTGTTTAATTTGAAGCACGTGAATTGTTCCACGGAAGAATCATTCCTTTCTTCCCATGATCTATCCACTCTCCGTTACCTTGAATTACCAAGTCGTATTTATTAGTTATTCGACTTCTGCATCATTTTACGAGCGAAACCCATTTAATTAATTGGAAAATGTGTGCAAGAAATTTTTGCTGCTGTTTTTTGAGTATCTCCCGAATTTTTTTTCACACAATGTACTGTTATCTGACAAAGCCATCTTTAATCATGCTGAAGTCGTTTTTTACAAACACTCAACCTCGAAAATGACATGGATTTGAAAGAAGACAACAACATTATCGCGGTAGTTCGGGGTGAATTGAGAAAGGATCTGCTGTATGATCAATTGTTCAATCGATAATTCGAAACGTAATTGCTGCTCGGTAATCAACGCAGCAATCATCGTTGGTTCGATGAACGAATTTATAGCGATCGAAAGTTGTTCTTTTTGAATACCAAATGAAGCGGCACAGCGGAAGAATTTTGAACAACAGCGTTTTTGTTGAAAAAAAAACGATCCCATTTTCAGAATGAACTACTGGAAGTTCCTGCTGATATTTCTGATCTACGTTAGATATTTTTGACCTCGATGCATTTTTGCCTTCCTACTGGGATCTTCCCCCGCAGAGTTCCAAGCTGTGAAACTTGAAATCCGACGAAATAAGTTCGTTAATTTTTCCCGCTGCTTTTTCCACGTTTTTTTCGTCCAATTTAAAATATATTTTGAATCCCGACACATCAGTTGATTTTGGGAGTTTAACGCTTAGAAGATCGGACCTTATCTGTATAGGGTTTTCTTTTCGATTTTCGGAACTGGAATGATCATCACACACGTTGCACGGCGCCATTCTCCGCGTTAATGGTCTCATTCGGGATGTGTTTGGGAGTTGGGGCCGGGGGTGGGGTGAAAGAAACCCAATGGATGGGTAGCGAAACTTGAAAAGTGCCAAGAAGTGGCTCTTCGGGATCAGGGCGGCGAAAGCGGAAGTTGAAAGCCACGAAAACGAGCGTAAGCTTCGCCATTTCTCCTGCACTGAATGCGGCGATCGCAGAAAATTGCGATGGTCGGGGTCGAGGGTTTTCTTTTCTCTGCTTGCAAGATAAAGGAAGTGTGCTGTGCTACGTACCCAAGGCTCTCTACTTCTTACGCCCACATTTTCTTCTTCTTCTTTTTTTCATTACTGCGATCAAGAACACCCACTTTTTTTTTTTCCTTGTCTGCTTTGGGTTGCGTTGCGGGGGTTTTCTCGTTGGGTCATTCCACGGATCGTTCCCCTTGTTCGTTTCTCTCCTATAACTCCCGCTTTTACCCCCGCTGCTATAGGGCATTTCTTTGGAGCATTTGCCTCGTTTACCCCCAACTTGTCGGGGTACTAACACGCACCAGTGATACGAGGTACTCTGGGAAGCTGTGCTTTATTGCCGCTTTATTGTATCCCACTCTTGCTTCTCCGGGCTTTCTTGCCAACTTTTCTCCCCCGCCTTTTATTCCGCGAATGCTTCGCAACTTGAACATCCTCACATTTTGCTTTTGTTTTTCTTCTCTTTCTTCGTGAGCAGATTTTATGCTTGGAGTTCATGTTTCAGAAAAGCATGTCTGCTAACGGAATATGGAGCATAAAAAGTACTTTCTGGATGTGACGATTTTATGCAGTTTAAACAGAGAACTGTGTCTCA
The DNA here is from genome assembly GCA_905338405.1 of Notodromas monacha. Classification (NCBI taxonomy): domain Eukaryota; kingdom Metazoa; phylum Arthropoda; class Ostracoda; order Podocopida; family Cyprididae; genus Notodromas; species Notodromas monacha. The sequence continues at coordinate 23,658 of CAJPEX010002221.1, forward strand.
AACATCGTGATTGAAGGATAAACATTCATTTTCAAGAGTTTATGGTCGCTATTTTCACAATTTATCCTTGAACATCTACTCATCCCGATGAAATAATGTAGTTGGAAGACTGTTGATCGTTGGGATGACATTTTGTTTTTTTAATCTTGAGGATGCAAAACATTTATCGAAAAAAAAATAATAATGCAGATGCGCTCAGGATGTGTCCCGACGGTTATTTCAAAGCAGGTTTAATTATTGGTCAATGCAGAATCTGGAAAAGCAGTACTGATATTTTTTTATGCGTCCCGTTACTTTTTGTTTTGTTTTTCAAGTTACTATCGTACGAAGACATTCGTACTCGAACGGAGAATGGACGGGTACTGGGAACCTCATTTTTGTCAGTTGAATCCGTGGTACGTTGATTAAAACTAGGGCTGCTGGTGGAGAAAGAAATAGTTTTTGCATTGCCCTCGGGAATCCGAAATTTATGATGATGAGGCAATTTCTAATTATCATGGCGTCTGCAAATGAAAATCCGAAGCGCTCAAAGCTGTCAGCAGGATAGGATGAAGAAAAAGACCACGAAAAAAAAAAAATCAGCGCATGGAAAACGCCGTACAGTAGATTGTACCCTGTTTTTTTGTGGTTGTTTCTAATTCGCTTTCAGTGCGCGAAAGTAAGGCAATTATTGCATGTTTTAATGATGTTGCGGCGGAAAGAAACCGGATCAAGCAATTTTTTCCGAAAATGATTGCAAATATTCCGAGCAATTCGCGCGAGCATTAGGTACTCTGAATTTTTCAGCGCAGGAAAAGTGGGTGGGGGAATTCAGAATAGCATTTGGATCTGGAATACTACAGCATGAACGCTTTGAAAAAAATAACGGGGTGGGTTGTAGAAGGCGCTGGGAGAAGTTGCCTAGGGCTGTCAGTCACGACAGAGAGCGAGGAAATGTTTTCCTGGCGGTTTAGCCGCGTCGGGTGACGTGTACCTGCCAACCTGGGCTCTGAAAAATTGATTTGACGCCGCGCCAGTGTCGGATCTCCCAGCCGCTCCGGCCTTATCATACCCCGTCCACTCGGGAAAGTAAAAAAAGAAGAAGAAGAAGAAAACCTTTCCGTATGTATTTCCTCCCCCGTTTCGCAATATACTCTCTTGTGTCCTCATGCATTCTTCATATTTTTTTCCCGCTGCAGTCGTAATTTCACCTGGTTTTTTCGCTTTCCTTTCAAAGTTTTATTCATTTTTTTTTAAAACCTGGTTTCAGGCGCGAGCTGTCGCTATCGCGACGAGTGTGTACTCCAGTTTTCATGAAGATCATTGTTGCATGAGCCCCCGTTTCAAGATGCCTTTTGGCGGGCGCCCTTTTTTTTTACTCCTTTCAAACCGGGAGTGTTTCGATCATTCTTGACAAATTAGTCGGGAATTGCAGTTGAATTCAAAAGTTTGCGTGTGGGTCTTGCGCTTTTACTGGAAGCGACCTTCGAATGTACTCCGAAGTAAGTATTATATGCGCCCTTAGCCGCTTTTTCGCCTAAGCTGCGGAGCAAGTATTAACAGGCTCCGGAAAACTGCCTTATATGCGCGAAATTTTCTCTTGAATCTAAAATGTATGTCCTAATTGCAGGTAATGAAACGATGCATATTCGATGGAATCTTCCGAATTTATTCGATATAGTTGCCCTTTTTTCCCAACGTGGCTTGAAAGTGAAACGATTTATCTTTTTCTGCAGATTTAGAGCGATTTGTTGATTCTCCTCACGCTTCATTCTTCTGCTCAAACTCCTGCTCCTACTCAATTTGCTTATATTTACTTCATTTCGATTAAAAATATTGTATCACTCATAATTGATCCTGGACTTCACTGCTGGCGGATCTATGACGACATCGAATATAAGAAGACTCATCCAAATTTTTGAGACAGCTCTTTTGTTAAAGAAGGCGTCTGATTTCGATTGAATTCGACATTTACAGTATCCATCATCAAATGGGTTCTACAGTCTTGTCTCAAATTCCGGCGTAATGATCACCAGGTCAAATGTGTTTAGAGAATGTTGCTTGTAGCTAAATCCGTTCTGTTCTGTGTCTGGATACCGATCTGAAGTTCATCTAACCAAGAATATAAATGAACGAAAGAGTTCGCCGTGACCGAGGCGACAGTTGTCAACGATGCTGGTCTTGACAGAGTATATGTTGTTGGAAGGGGGAAGAAATAACATTCATGGGGATTTCAGAGTTGATGATATTCCTATGCCGGGCTTGGGAGCAATCAAAGTGATCCAACGACGATTCGCAAAGGATGAAGCAGCGATCAATCAGTAGTTCGTGGGGCTCAATTTCACTGAAAGGCCTCGGTTTTTTTTAAAGACGATTTGCAATTCCTTTAAAGTCGCCGAGATCGGGAGAAAAATTCGTCCACGCCTTCGGAAGAGTTGCCGAAGGAACTTTTTACGGCTACCTTCTTGCCACATTTGAAAATACAGGGGATTTTAAAGGATTCAAAGACATGACTACCGTTTTTACTTCGGCCATATTTGGATATACTGTACTGTATAAGCCTTTTTCACAAAAGATGGTTTCAAAAATCAGATTCTCAGCTGAGCAATGGGTTTCGTTCGCGACATTCTTTTGTTTAAACATGGTCTTAAAATGCAATCTAGCGTATCTTCGCGAAAATTTTGAATACTAAGTCACGAGAGTTGAAGTCTTTATTTAGTTTGTAATAGTTACGAGATATTTATAACCGAAGCATGATGACAAACAACGGGCTGATCTGATCCTGAGAAAATCGAATGCAGTGAAGGAGCTGTTTTATGCTCGAAGGAAAAATTTACTTCCCTCATTTTTCAGAAAAAACTAAAATAAAATTCATGTTCTCGTATGTGATGCGGACTTACTTTGTAAATTATGCGTAGACGATTGAATATGCTGGAAAACACACTCGAATGTTGAACTCTCTCTTTTTTTTTACCACTTCTGTCAGAATTTTGCTTGTGTTTTTGGTGAGAAAGGAAAAAGCTTTAAAGTCCTTTGGTGAAATGTTGTGATTGGTAACACTCGAAAGAAGGGGAAAATTCGGGAACATCGCCGGCATTAGAATAAACTTTTCCCCGCATCACGCGTTCGAATTCATGAGGAGGCGTCTGCGGATGCAGTAAAGCCATCGGATTCCTCGCAAGATTGGAATTCCTCGCTTTTCCAGACGCGTCTGCAAGAAATGCCGAAAGAGGGAAGGAACTTTTGGGCTTCCATTATCTGCCAGTGCCACGCACCGCAAAATATATTCGCCTTCAGCGAGATTTTGTGCCATTTTCCGAAGACCTCTCGTTTGCGTCCGGATTGTGCGAAGTGCTTTGGGTAGATTCGAAAGAAAGGCGGTCGACTGCCGAGCTGCGATTTTGGCGAGGAAAAATATGTGGATTTAGCATCTTCGCCTGGCATCATCTGTAACTAGAATTTTGATTCCAACTCACAGTCGTGATAGACGAAGATCGCATTTGCTTCCGTGGAATGTCGACCGTGATTCCCGAATGATGCTGTGACTCTGGACGCGAGATGGTTCGAATCTTGCTTCTCTTTTTTCATTTGACCCCTCAGTTGTCCTTCGGTTCTCTTTTTCCACTTTTCTGTTGCGTTTAGTAGCATTTTCAACCAGTAAACACCTTCTTGGTACCCAGTCGGGATTGTGTGACGCATATTCTTCTCGGAATGTTTCGGCCGCGACTCTTGAGTGATTTTTCACATGAGTAAACAGTCTGGTTCCCTTTCCAAGGGGGAGCTTGTCAGGCAGAGGTTTTGTGGGTGGAAGGAGGCTTGATAACGTCGTCAGCATTCGGGCTGCGTTCGTGTCGACAGATTCTCGACTAGTGTCGCTGCTAATTAATGACACGCCATGATGATAGCGCGGGGCCTCCCCCAATTATAGCCAACCAACGGCGCTGGCGTCCGGTTGTGTGTTCAGCGATCTCGAGCCCTGACAAGCCGCTGCTTTGCTCTCCTAGCCCCGTTTTTCCTCCCGACTCTCATTATCTTCCGATGCCGAAGAAATCCCGAGTAACAAGGTGCGTAATCTGCTGATTCTTTCATCAAGGAAATCCCGCCTTAGAAATATCTCTGATCCGCCATTAGATCGATCGCCATCTTGCGAGCGAGCTAAAGGTTGTGTGAATCGCTGCCTGAGGTTGACGAAGGATGTCTTATTTCCGCCTACCACGAGAAAAAAAAACCTGGAAAACTTTTATAATTATGATTCGGAACTTTTCGACATATTCTCCGCCAATTGGGATTTATTTTTAGCTCTCTTAATCCAAGGATCGAGGCGTGCAACCTTTTAATTTTACTCTCCACAATTTGATACACCTTTTCATTTTTTGAAAGACTCCTGGTTGCTCTCACATATTGCAGAAAGTGGTAAATCATGATCTAGTTTGCGTTATTTTTGCGGAAAATAATTCTTGTAGAGAATTTTAATGCCGAACTGCGCGATGAAATGAAGAAACCTTGGAGGCTTGCTTTTCTTCTTCTTGGAGTTGCCTTCCGGATGATTTTGAGTAACGATTGAAAAAGGCGTCGTTTGTGTGCTGTATGTGTCGAGGAGAAATATTATCTGGACGAGGTGACGACAAGGAGGGAAAACAATTGAGTCGCCTTTTATGGCGTGAATCCGTGTCGTCGTCGAGCGATCGTACATCAGAAAGGAGCCTTCAGGTTTTGCAACATGATCGTGTCGAGTCGTCGAGCCGACCAGCAATTCCCCCCGCCCCACTCTCGTCTAAACAACATTCCTCAACAATAACTGGATTATGTTTCTTAATAAATCCGGAGTTGAGTGCGCGAGGAATCATCCCTGGAGTGACGAGTGGGCGTTCCCCCTTTGCGGACACAATTGCTTTACCGGGGCTAAAAATTTCACGGCGAATTTTCCCTCGGGAAATTGTCAACAGTCGACCGACATTGGGGAAAGCGATGGCTGAAAAAAAATAATAAACTGTTGGTCGCCGCCCATTTTTTGAAGGCTGGACGCCATGCAAAGTGGCAATTTGTCAAGCCCCCCTTTTCGCCGTTTTTGTCGCCTCTCTGGGTGGACAATCCGTGCGGCACAACTGGGACCCGGCGACATGCTCATTTAATTGCGTTTCCGCCGATTGTGGATCGGAAAGTCGATTTGTTCGAGCGACGTGACTCGACTTGTCATCATGACCGACGTCTTTTGTCACAAGGCCCCGCGTCGACGTTTGTTGAAAAGTTGCAGGCGGAAAATGGGGGAACGAAAAGAAGAAAAAAAAACCAAAACGAAAGAGAATAAATTTGCTGGTCATCGCAGAAAGAGAGAGAGAGAGAGAGAGAGAAAGGGGGCGTTTCTTTCCCGTATGAGAGCCGGCCCTTTTCTCTTAAATTACGGTCAATGCGGGACATTGTCATAGTCGTATGTCAGCCCATGATGAAGTTAGTTTCAGGCTTACACACGACACTTTTCTCCAACAGTACCGACAGCTCTGTGGATTTTCTTTTCCCCTCGAATGCATGCACGTTGATTGTAACGTTACATTGTTTTTTTTTTTCGTATTCTGGTCGAGATTAATTGACACTATTCATACTTTCGACGACAAAAAACCGAAGCAGTCTTCAGATGAAATCGCGGAATTATTCATCTCCCAAACTACATGACGCGTTATTCGATATTCATGGTTTAGCTGAAGTTAGCTGACATTTCCATGACCGACAGCTCGTAAAGAGCTTCGCGGATTCACTCACAAGTAAATAATATCAATTAATTTAAGAATACTTTTATAAAAAAAATGTTTACTGTGCATACTGTTACCTGAATTGCTGAGGTACCATTCGGAAGTGAGATTTGTTTAGGCCATCCTTTCCTAGAGATTACAAAAAATAACTTATTTTATTCATTCGATGTGGAGCATCATGCTTCCCTGATGGCATCCGCGGAAGTAGGAGTGAGCTTAGAGAGACGAAGTAAAAATTAATATGCATTTCTTCTCTAAACGAAGACGACTAATCCGAGGGAAAAAAAGGTTCGATTTGTGGAATATTTCCTTATAACAAGAAAAAATGGTAACAATTCTGGCGATGGCATCCGATGAAGTCGAAAGAGGGTTCGAGATTTTCGCAGTCCGATGGCACACTTGACTTCTCAATCATGGATGAGAATAGAGAGAGAGGGGGGAAAATAAATGAAAATGACATCAGTGGAGCACGAAAGAAAGAGAGAGAGATGCGGTACGTGCAACAGCAAAGGGAAGAATGCCTCTTGGGAAAATGGGTCGGAATAAGCCATTACGGCGATGACAGTAGCATTTATCGGTAGCCAGTTCTTCTTCTTCTGCTTCTGCTTCTTCCCCAAAGGCACTCCAAACGTTGCGTTGCTGCTGCCATTTTCCCCCTCCCCCTCTCACCAGCACCTTCTAACTCGGCTGGCTGGTGGTTGCGCGCATCCCCGCGTGTCATTCTGACATTAGCGGCGAAAATCGTCATTTTTTTTTTGTTTCCAGTTCTTTTTTTTTCGTCTTTTCTGCACGGTGACAAGTCGCGTCCTCCAGGAATTATTTATGCTTCGAGTGCTTTCTAGCAACGATGTCGCGGCTTTCCGCCTTTTATCCTTCTCCGCCGCGTGACGCGTTCTTTACTGGGGAAAAAATTTCTGCGTTGCTTCTCTGTTTCCTCTTTCTCTCTCTTCTTTGAAGGTTTCCTTTTGTATTTTTTTCCTTTTTCTCCGTTATCCGCTAAGTGCGGAAGATCGAACAGAGTTTTTTTCAGCTCTGGCTTCTCTTGATTAGCGCGAGGATGCCATTGATCGCCTGTTCCATTCCCCCCCCCCTTTTTTTATACCGAAAACCATTAGTAGATCTCTTCAACTGGTGGCGCTCTTCACCAAGTTACCACGAATGGTACCATGGGCACTTGCCTGCTGGTATACGCAAAATGTTCGGTGCAGTAAACGAAGGGGCGTTGAGTTTTGCATGAGGATCACTCAAAATGAATTCAGAGTGAACATTAAGTGATGATGTATTAAATTTCTTCAACTCGAGTTACAAGTAATTCTCTTATTCCGTATGCGAATATCAATGCACCATAAAATAGAAAACCCGCCCTGTATTTTTGAGCCGATGTATGCGAAGAACATGCGTCTCAAATTGAAGTGAAGAAATGTGGTAGCGTATTGTTTTTCGACTTAACGTGCAGCGAAACGACAGATTCGATTGTGATGTTTTCCGAATAATATATGGAAAGAGAGGCTGTTCCGGAGTGACCAGAGAAAGTAAGTGACTTGGAATGTTATGCAAGCGTTGTGTGTCCAAGGGCACCCATGAAGGAAGATCACGCAGGAATGGCAACGCTGATCGCGCTCGATCCATCCGAAGGAAAAGCCATTACCAAAGGCGAGGCATAGAGACGAAGAAATTCGCGAAAGGTATGGAAGCAGCACTTCGCTGCACCATATGGCCGAGGCGGTTTACTGGAATGGAACGAAAGCAGGGGGGGGGACTTGAAATCGAGCAGGGATCGCAACGACGTCGACGACGAGAGAAAGAGAGAGAGAGAGGGAAACTGTCGACCGACGAGAAAACTGGCACAAGGGTGTTTTTAAAAGTCCTCGAACTTGGCTTGCGAATCACAGTTTATTGTTCCCAAACTAATCAAGATCGTTGCATGCGATCAGCACTGATGTTGTCGAGGCATGCTCGAAATAATTTTATTGTGAAATCTCCACGATGAAACGTTCTACGCGTAAAATAATGACTGTACGCATTTATACCACGTAAAAGAAATTCTCACGCTGAAGAAGTCGATGCATTAACATTTAATTGCAAATCATCGATATCAAAGAAATAAGAAGCTATTGTCTGGAACACATTTATGAAATTTCTCGAAATCAATTCAGGCCTTAAGCTTTCTCTCGATTTGTTTTAATATTTCCATGCCTCATAAAATTTGAGTGACGCTAATACAAATCTCAAAACAACTTGAACTGCTCACTACACAACTGATCGCTCACTAATCAGTGAGCAGTTGTAAGGATTTATTTTCACGGTCAAATCAACGCTCAAAACATGTTTTAAAATATTTCTTAAATGTTTATGTTCTTTAAAATAAAAAAGAATATGATTCGTTGTCCAGGGCATTAATTGTAATCTTAGAATGCTTTTTGATGAATGCAGTACTGCATCTTGACAATGAATCTGCTTAAACTGCAGTCGTCTTTGATATGAGAATCCATTTCGAATTTTCTTCATGATCAAGAGTTAAACCTTCATAATTTTTGACGGTTTCCAGTACCTAAAAAGAAGGTTCATGAGAAATTTTTTATTTTAAATTTAGTTATGAATCAACAGCTTCCAAAACTCGAGAAATTTTTGGTGGTCCAGTATTTTTGATGCTGGATTAATTTACTTGAGGAGTGAGCCAAAATGGGGTCTGAAACAATTCCCTGTCCAGATAAGTCAGCATGTCGAGGCTTTTTGTTGGTGAAATGATTTTTTCAGGAAAATGCACGAGACGCTATTCTTAATTGACGAGAGGTGTTGTATAATCAAGTCCGAGAACTTTTGAAACCCCTCTCGTATAAAGCTTCTCTTCGGGCTTCTAGAAGAAAATGGGCCGAGAAATAAAAGATGAAACGGAAGGATCCAGAGACTGATGGCGAAAGGAAGGGCTTCTCGGTTGCCATGTTCGATTCCTTCGGTACTGGGGTAAATTATAAGTTGGCGAGCAGAAACACGGGTTTCTACTTATTTCCCTGGGCTCGCATTGCATTTCCCGTTCGACGCTCCGAGGGATTGGATGAAAGCTTTTCGCGAAATGCGTCGCCCATGTACAGTACGTGGAACCGTCGAGCTTCCGTTTCCGACGAACCTAGTTTTATTTGTCTTAGTTCCACCCGCCGATTTTTAGCCCAATATTTCTAGTGCTCTCAATTTTATTTCATTTTCTTTCTTTTTTGCCGAAATATCCCGGTTGAAAATTTATTTCTGCAGTAGCTCAATCAGCTGCATATCATTGCCCTCAATCATGAACGAATTGTTGGTGCGCTTTTGCATATGAGCGAAGTTTTGACTCGTAAACTTGCTCCTACGCCCAATAAAATTCGAATTTTAGCCTGCGTCTTCCAATGTTTCTCTACCTTTCACCGCCTATAAAGCCACGTTAGACTGACGCAGTGTTTTTCAGCTTCTCCTCCTCTGAAGAGAAAAAAAAATCGCGAAATATTGCATTTTGCGAATCGACTCTTTGCGGAATACAGTACTCAATGGACCTATTCATTGAAAAATTCAAATGAAGTGGTTACAATAAAAGAGAAAAGTTTCCTCCAGCGAGCAGAACATTTCTTGATCTTATCTTTTCGAGACTGGACTTGGGACTTGATAACGACCAAAATTGCGCAAAAAACATGCATTCTGTCTCTATGAGTCTAGTGTGGTTTTCCATTAACACGCACGCTTGTGAATACGTATCCTTGTCATTTGAAATCATTTTGCATATCATAAAGAATTTTTATTCAACGTTTCTTTCCATTCAGATTTGGCTCAAGTACAGACAGGCTAAAATAAATGTAGTTAGGTTTCGAAAAATGTGTTACCTGTGTTTCCAGAAATTCTTTGTGGCGATTATGTAAATCAATGCATTTTTATTTAGAAATTCCAAAGGATAATTGCCGATGCATTCACAATTTATGTCAGTGTAATTTTCGTTCCTGACTTCTAATTCTTCTTGCAAGGAAACTATTTCTCTTTTTATTGGCGCGATTTGTACGCAATTAATCATCATTGCGTTTGGAATTGGTATGGAAAGCGCTATGACTTTTTTATTGAGCCTCGCTGAGTGGATTTTTGCGTCTCCGTGCACAGAGGAGAATTGTTGAACTGCTTCCGTTTTTATTCGGAAACGATTCCCTGCGAATGTTCTGCAATTTTGATGACGAGAACAGGAAACTCGGGGAGGGGAACGCAAGCAGTAATAATTGCCGGGGGGGGGGTTGCTTCTGGGGAAAAAGGCGAGAGGAATCGGGCTGTTGATAAGGAATTAATGAGAAGCGCCGGGACTTCGAGCGGTTTAATTGATGCTCGACGCATAAACGGTCGTCATGTTTCTCTCCTGCCCCCTCCAGCGATTGCTACCGGTGTTTGGTCGTCGTCGCTGTCGACTGTTGCTGGCGACGTCACGTCGGACGAAACCAGATCCTCGAGGGGTGCGATGACGAGATAACGCGCTCGACGCGGATCCGATGTTCGATTCCCGTCCCATTTGCCCCTCATCGTCTCTTACTTTTTTTTTGCCTCATCCGCTTAAACGTTGATCTATTTCTTTTCCTTCTTCTTTTACATATAATTCGACTCCGTTTTCCCGGGAATCAATTCACTTGTCTCAAGTGTCGGTATAAATCTCTTGAACATTTTTGTTCAGCTCTCGGGTATCATAACTGGATTTCGTTTCCATGGGGTGAAGGAAATAAAAACATGCCGGGCTCTTGAAACGCGATTTTCTTGAGTATTTTAAAATGACTTTGATGTCTCAATCCCGTCAATCAGAGTTCATCGTCTGCTTCGGTTCATCGTTAAACCGTAAATTTTCTGAAAATGTTCCGTTAGAACAAAATTCTTCGTTGTCGAACGCTAGTGACCACGGGTTAACCCCACGGACGCTTTAAAAACGCAGAAGGTGAACAATTATTGGATTATCATGCTATTGAGTTGATCTTATCTTTCTGTCTTTTTGTGGATGATTTATGTGAACCAAATGAAAATAATTGAGGTATCCTTTTTTATTGCGGAAAAAAAGACGGTCCTGAAGAATCAGTGACATCCGAGAATATCTAGGAATACTGTACAACTACCTTATTTTATTGATATCCACAAAAATCCTGTCGTATTCAATGAAGAAATTCGTGCACTGAAACCCAAACCATTGCGTAAAGTCAAATGAAAATGCTTTATCTGCCTGTTAAATTTATCAGTTTCAGATTCAAAAAGATAATTCACCACGCTGTTCGGATCGTTTTCCCCGAGTTTCAATTTTAATGGCGTGTCCTTCAACGCGTAATATTTTTGTGCGACGGAAATTTAAAAGATGACTAGAAATAAAATGTACAGCATTTGAATCTAAAACGGAAAAAAAGTTTCAAAAGGCCGAGTATCGAATTTGAGTCTAAGTCTGTTCCTAGCTCGTAACCGATAAGTACCTTTATTTATCCTAATTTTCCGCTGTCGTCATCGTGTTCGCGACGCAGTCTGGGTTATTTGAACTATCGCGTCGAAACCTTCGATCGACGACAACCACTGCAACCACGTGGAGGCATTAATCGACAGGGGGGCGACGAGCCCAGCAGAACATAATCAAACGCAATGAGTTGATTAGCGTTTGATCAATTTTATGTATAATTATTCATCATCTTGTTTTCAATACGGATATTCCGCGTCTATTTCACCTCGGGTTCAGAATTGAAGATTATTTTCAAGGAACGTCTGGAATGCTCAATTTTGTTCCATGTGGTTTCAATCAAACCCCGCACCCTCCGTGGCACGGGTTACACTCATTGCGGTTTCCGTAATTATCGTGATTGCGGGCTCATTTATGCGTCACTTTATTCAACCGGTTCAGGAAAGCCTTCTCAAAATAAACGTTCTTGAATACAGTAGTTGGCGTAATTAAATTCCTGATGAAAAAATAATAAAATTTCTCCATGTTTTTCTAGATGGATTTGAAAATCACAAAACACCCTCATTTGTTCTCCATTTCAAACCAAGCCTTATTGAGCTTGCCAACCCGTGAAAAATAGAAGGTCTGTGAGCTCTACAAAATTTTAAATCGATTCAGAATTCGTACTTTCGATATACTGTATGCTGCAAACCGAAGTGCTTTTCTCTAATCGCCATTCAAGATAGATTTCCTCGCGAATTTCTCGTGGAATAATTCCCAGAAAATGCTGACCCGAAACCTGAATAATACTGTGCAAGGGTGCGAGTCAAGTTCAGATGCTCACGATTTTACTCATCCCTTGCTCAACTTCTGAAGGACTTAATCTCGTTGCTCGAACTACAAAAATAACTTCAGCACCCCCAACAGTTTTCCTGGTTAAATTTCACGAGTGGGGGGTAAAACTTTCCTTTTGAAATGCGTTGCCGAGGGTTTCGCATCAGTATTCCGCCTTTGTTTTGGATCTCATTCCCGAGAGATTTTCTCCTGTTGTCGTCGTCGTCGTCTTCTTTATACTCGATTTTTGGACGCGGAATGTGATTTGACTCGACGGAAGTGGCGTACGTGGAAAGGAAGGATAAGATGAATCTGAGCAAGAGTTTGTGCGGCGGAGGCGTTTTCCGGTCTAGTCTCGCGCGTCACCCGAGTTGATGAATCGCCCGTCACCTTTGAAGTTCCGGACAAGTTCTTCACGCCGCGTGTGAAAACGGGGTTAGCGAACGCGACAGGCATTTTGATGTATTAAACGCCGTTTTGTCACTCATCGTCGAAACACTTCGTCTGTCGCTCCGGCTCCCGCAAATAAGGGCGAAAAGGGGGGGAACAAGAAGAATTCCTTCTTCCACATCCATCTCTGTGTTTATTTTATTTTTTTAATGCAGGTAAACTCTTTCTCTCTACAACGAAACTCACGGGACCTCGTTGTAAAGAAAATTTCGAACCCCCGTAACATGGGGAAAGAATCCTATGGGGCCCAAGAATATTCGCGATAAAAAGAAAGTCGTTGTAGAGAGAGTCCATGTGTGTACAGTATTTTTATCGTAAGTTTTCCGAGTTTGAGGTTGCTCTTTATTAAAAAAAATACTTCCCTGAAAATTGAGCCAGTTTCAACAAGAGACCCAAAATCGCCGGTTGGACAGGATTGCGCCTGAAAATGAAGACAGATCCAACATGGGATAAAATACTGACTCAAAATCGTCACTTGGACAATGTTGCGTTTACAAATCCAACAAGCTCAACATTTCGACCTTATTGTGCATAGATTTTTTCACGTCAAGTTTCTTTTAGCCATGCGAGAATTCGAGCTGGTGTTTTTCTCTTCTGCCCCCCTTGAGATCCCGGGTATGAAAACGCCGGCCGGGTCCGGTTGTGGGAGGGTCATTGATAAATGAAACGGGCCTTGTGTGCATGTGGAAGCCGTTCCGGAAGCAGGAAAGCTGGTAACGATGTATCCGGAACGAAGCCCGAGGAAAGGAAAAAGCTGGGCTTGCCTTAGGATTTGACAAATCAATCCGGTCAGCCTTCCTAATTGTTTCTCGCGTCCGCGGGACCTCGACGCCGCGCGCAGTTGGGCTCTCCGGGTCCCCGTCGCCGAGTGACTGTCGACGACAACCGATTACTCACTTCGAGGCCCTATAGTTTTCTCCATTCGGGCCCAGTTATATCCTGCAAAGTGCAAAAGGCGGCAAATAGGAACACAAAACGGCGGAAAATGGACGCGAAAACACTGCCTGCGTCTCTTGTGTCGCTCCGCTCTCTCGCTCTCATGCCGAAGCGGACGAGACAAATGAAGGCTTCCAGATTTTCTCTTGTTTCGCATGATCAATTTCAGAAATCGCCAACTTGAACGGCTTCGTCTGTAGCTCTTACTTGGGACGCTAATGAAGCTCTTGATCTACATTCGTGGAAAGAGAATGATGAAGACTGAATTCCCTTTTTCTACTGCTAGGTCGACCAAAAAAAAACAACAACGCCAACTAAAGCGATTTTTTAAGCCGACATCTCATTTAATGATTAAAATATGTACCATTCGCTTTGAAATAATGCCGGAATCTTTATAACGAATAGCAAGCTGAAGTGGAGAAAACGTGCGCCTTTTTTTATGATGGTTGAAGGGATTATTGTGAGATTTGCGTGTATTTTCCGGATTTCCATCGCAACCATTCTGACAACATTTTCCTGGAAGGGAGATGCATTTTCGTCGAGACGTTTTTGGAACTTCATTTATTGCTGGAGATTTTCTTTTCGTAGCGTCTGAACCCTCATCGATGGATTAATCCGAGGATTAATGAAACCGCGGTGGATCAATCGTCAAATCATGAATGCTTGAGGGAATTTTTTATTTTCTGGCACAAGTGCCGAGTTGAGGAGAAAGAGGAACCTGACACACACGAGAAAAAAAGAGGGGGTTGCGGGGGTATTCGGAGGACGACCGGGAATAAAAGATGGAACCTGGATCTGGGTAACAGAGCTGCGAACGCAGAAAAGAAAGAAGAAGAAAAAAGGCGCAGATACGCATCAGGGTAACCATTTATCAAGAATTTTAAGCCGACGGCGCGGCGTAATGGACCGTTACTTCATGCTCAGAATCTGGAGCTATTACCTTGGTCGAGATGTTCCCGTCGGAGGGGGGTCTCCCCGCGGATGCGCTCTATGACTGCTGTTATATGTTTGCATCGAGAGAAGGCCCGGGTTGCTTTCGTTATTTTTCACTAGAGCCCACGGGGTCTTCTTCTTTCTTACTTTCGGTGGGGTCTGCTTTGATCTCCATACTGCTGCTGCTGCTGCATGCGGCTCCCGGGGTTGGGTTTTCGCATTCGATGACCTCGCGTCTTGCTCTCATGCAAATTCGGCGCGGTCCGTGAAAAGGGGTGAGCTCTAAGCAGGCACAACCGGATGTCACTTCCTCTCTGTGCTTTGTTGCCTTATACCCCCGTCCTCTCCATTTGCTGCAGGAACTTCGGGCGAAATCAGAAATCCCGAGTTCTGAGAAGTCCGCCTTCTCGTGGGATCGTCTTTCGTCTCTCCATTACGTTCAAAATATGTTGTTAACAAATGACATTGACATGCTCTTGCATCATTCTCGCGGAATCCTTCAATCTAATTACTGCTTGCATTCTCCCCCCCCCTTTTATTTGTGTTATCCCTCGACATATCATCTACGATTTATCCCGGGAATATTCGTGTGCTTCGCTTGCCGTACAAATCAAAATCTATAACGGTTTATGCTGTCGAGATTTGAGTCATGACTTGCGGAAAACAAATGAGAAAAGCTACTTCCTGGATCTTGGCGCAAAAAAGGCTGGTTGAGTAGGAAGGAAAAATGCATTTGTGGCTGCTGTGTGCAATTTTAAAGGAAATTGTAAAATAACTTCCAAGGTTGCCTCTGGAAAATACGTGCCCCTCTTGACACTCGTCAGAAGTGATTCTTTCATTTTTATGTCCTTAAAATTTGAAATACAGTATTAGGGAAAAGAAACTCCTTGAGATACAATACTGGCTGAAAAGGCGTAATGAATTGCGGGGAAAATTGCGGTAGGTAAGCGTGGTTGCTTTGTGCAACTGAAGAAAAAATCAAAATGACTCTCAAGGTTCCCGCAAGAAATTCCCCGCCGTTTTTTTGTCAGTTTTTACGAGTTATAAATTCATTGTGATATTCTCGAGGGAAACCTCGCGATTTCGCTTGATTGTTTTTCTAACTTTAGGATGCTTGATTACGCAAGAATTTAAATCACGGTTTTCAAGGCAACTTTTCGCGGCATCCCGCGAAGGTTTGTTTTGCTAAATAAATCTTCCCGTCCAAGGACGTTCGTATTACAGCGAACATTTAAAAGATTCCTTTGCTGTACTGTTCCGTACTCGGAATTTTTCCTGCCTACAGTTTTGCCTCGAAGCTGCTGCGCATGGTTCTGAAACGTTACATTTTTTCCCAATCGGGCCTCCAGCCAGTTTTTTTCCCTCAGCGAGTCCTAAGAGGAATAGAAAATCGGATCAACCCCCCTCAAAGAAAAGGTGCACCATCAGTGAGGGGAATCTTCGGCTGTACGACGACACTGAAACCCACGACGGGAGAAGGGAAAAGAGGAATGGAAAATATGAGGCTTCTGAAGTGATGAAAGTCTGCGCCCGGATATGAAACCCCCTCTCCCCTGGTAGATATGTGTGCGGGACACGTTGTCGAGGACCCCGGGGAATTCCGAAACGCCGTCGAGATTTTTTTCAAAGTATTTTTTTTTTTTATCCTGCTTCCTGGCAGGAAAAGCTTATTTCCTATTTAGCCTTCCCGAGTCGATCCGCTGCTGTCGCACGATATGATCCCATGGCCCACCCTTTTCACCGCCGACGTCAGCAACCCCTTGCCTGGAGCGGCGTTCTTTCTTGCAATGTTTATCTCGAACCCAGCGATGGCATTTAGGTGCATGTGTGTGTGTGTGTGTGTATGTATGCATGTGGAGGAATGCGTTTGGAACGAGGCTGTTTTCCTACTCGAGCAAAACCTTGATTATTTCTTTGGATGGCAGAGACACTGCACATGTTCGCCTCTGAACCGCGGTCTTCTGAAAATAAGACCTAGTCGTGGAATTAAGTACTTTTTTGAGACCCTGAAACCTATTTTGAAGTGCCCTGCTTCATAAGACGTAAAATCGAAAATGAAACGTATTCCCAATATAGGTCCCTGGATTATTATTATATTTTTAAATAGAATCAATTTCTTGAGAAAGCCTGAGAAAAGATTTCTGATCCTTGAATGTAGACAAGTTCTTGAAAATAATTATTCACCACCCGGGGACATCCCTAGATTTCCTTTATTATTTTCCATGTGTTTCCTCTCGATCATTTTCATATCTTTCAGTCGTCTTCAGTTGTATCTGCTTGAACGCTTCTTAATAAAAATATCCTGGATATAAAACTGTCGGCGCAAAGTTTCGATTTTGTTGAATGCATTTCGTTTTTCGTGATATTTACCCAGATAATACAGGAAGTCGTGGTACTTTTTTTGGAGCTGGTTCATTCGTTTATATTTTTCATCCGTGATCTGATCCTGAAAAGCTTGTGTGATTTTCCCGGATTATTCCAGGGGGGGGGGGGGGTTGTTCCCTCTCCCAGCGATCCCCCGGCGATTTCATGTGCGCATTTAAACTTCGTTTTGACCTCTCGCAGCAGGGATAGGGTTCAAAATTCTGATCAGAGTTTCACGCATCCATCACTTGATAACCGTTGTGGCGGGAGAAAACGTAAGGGGGGTGGTACGGGATTTTCACTTCGGCCTGCTTGAGGGGAGAAGGTTTTTGGTGGAGAATGGAAAGTTGGGCGATGGTAAATTTTTACCAGGGTCGGGATACCGCTCGCGTGGAATATCTTGATCGGGTCTTGGGGGGGATCATTTCAATGCTGGGTGAAACTTTTTCTTCCCCCCTAACCCCCCCGGCACCGCACACCGCTTGGGCGAGAGTGGATTTGGAGCTAGTGTGTGCCAGCTCATGAATAAAAATCCCGTGAACGACGCGTTAGAATGGCTGCTATGGAAGAGTATCGTCGTATATTTTTTCATTCTGCTCCACGTGCATATACTCGTGTGCTATATTTTTTATTTTTCTGCGACGTACGGTGTTTCTGCCCTCGTTTCCTCATTCGCCGCAAAAGTGGTGTTTTATGAAGCAGTTATCCTCAGGCCTCGGTCTCCTTCCGAGTGCAGCATGGTATGCTCTTCTTTCATCTGCTTTTTGCCGGGGACTTTTCTGAGCTGAAATCAGTTGGGTGAAATGCTTGACTCGATTCGAGCCAAGTTCTGTGCTGTTTACAGTAGTTGATTGCATGTTTTCTACTCTTTGACTGTTTACTCTTTGCTTGTCAAGAAATTCATCACCGAAAGAACAGAAATCGACGCAGTCACGCACGGTTGACAGTTCACAAATTGCCTCGAGGTTAGAAAAGAAATTAAAATTTGTGACAAAATCAAATTTATTTGAACCACCTCCGAAGTCGTCAAGTGCATTGCTGTGCTTACCTCCTACATTGTGTGACTAGAGCCGCGAATTTTGAATGTGCACAGTATTTCTTTGAGAAATCCCTCAATTTAGAGAGATGTCTGGTTTCAGCGCAGATTCAGGAAAAAAAATCAAAATTTCATAACATTCGATCGATACATTATTTTTTTTTGTCTTGGGAATTTCTTGAGTAGAATTGCGTACTCCCTACCTGGACAACAATTGTACTGTCTGTCGTGGTCATCGCGGTATTTTCCTCTGCGAATCTGGTTTTTTTTTGTTTCGCGGAAAGCCGTGTTTTTGCAAAACTTCAGTGACAATTGCTAATTTATTGGGGTTTTCTTTTTGTGTGATTTTTTCAGTATTGAGCCTGCGAAATACGCAGGAAGAGGAGCCTCCGGATCCGCAGCTGATGCGTTTAGACAACATGTTGATTGCAGAGGGCGTCGCTGGACCGGAGAAGGCAGGACCCACCCGAGCACGCCATCGAGCACTCGGACTACCGCGCCAAACTCTCGCAAATCCGCCAAATCTACCACCAGGAGCTTGAGAAATATGAACAGGTCAGTCCATTGCTTCTTTCCCAATGCTGGATTTTTTTTTTTTCATTCCTCGCTGCTCCGAAAAGAAAAAAAAAAAACTGAAACGTTCACGAAGCTTTCCACATTTTCAAGCAGAAACGCGATGGCTATAAAACAAAACGAAACATACGGTACTGTATCTAGCTTCCTTGCGGAAATCGGACGAAAATTTTATGTGTGGTCAATTTTAGGCCCCTTATTTAAAAATTATGAAATCAATTTTGTAGATGATCGAAAAGCTGTGTGTCTACTTCGTTTTAGGTTTGGAAAGGTAATATTTCAAAAAAGAAATTGCCGTGAAAAAATAATAATAACTCGTGGTTGAATTTGGATTCACTTAGACTCCGTCTCATATCCTGATTTTGCAGCCATTGAAAGTCCCCGCGACAGGAATAATTCTTTCATAACAGTTCTGGGGATATGTGCTCCATTCACTCCTGACGAACTATTTTCAAGTCGATCCTTCGTACCGATTCAGTACCGTACGTGTCAGTGATTCCATTCTCCTTTCGTGATACATCACGCGAGAAAGGTCTAGCGAAAAAAAAAGAAAAGATTTGAGAAACGCCGTGAATTAAGAGTCGTCAGTGTGCGTGATGATCCTTTATCGTGCAGAATACGAACGAAATGTTCAGGAAACATGCAAATGTGGATCCCCTTTTTTTCCG
>CAJPEX010002222.1:0-42549 GCA_905338405.1 Notodromas monacha
ACTTAGGGAGGTTTTATGAACAACAAAGAATAAAAAAAATTCAGAAGGAAATATTGGGGGGAAATGTAGCTAAAACACTGGGAAAGGGCATACCTTGATCTCCTATGTATATTGAAGCATATATTGGATTCTAAACAAGGCTAGAAGGAGATTCTTTCCTTTCACTCCAAATAAAACAGAAATTTCTCCCCAAGGATTAAGGATTAGAGATTAGGGTGATGCACAGGGAGCAAAGGGTTATTTAATGCTTTGAAGGAGAAGGGAGATTATTTCTTTCACTTTCTCCCATGCAGTAGACAAACCCTTGAGGCCATAAAGAAATTCCAGTGGAATGGAAAGTAGGATAAATAGTGCAGATTTGCATGATTTAGTATCAGTCTGTCTTGTGCCTTCTTGGTGGAGAGGTGTTTTGGAAATGTGTTGAAATTAGGCAGTGAATTTTTGCAGTTCTTGGCAAATATTTTGACTATGTTTTCTAGGTTTAATTCACCTCAGTAGAGTGGTATGATGTGCTCATAGTTTAAGAAAAGCAATATTCTTTCAGTCAAATTTTCTACAATGTATTCAACTTTTCTTTATCTTGATACAGTAATTTCAACACCATCACTCTCTCTGCATGTCCACTTCCTCCAGCTGCTGCTTTTCCTCAGTTGTTTGGTCTCCAATCCCTGCATGTAGAAAAAATATTGTTTAATTCCTTCTGCTGAAATTTTTTTCTTAAAAAGCTCACCTTGGGTGAAAAAGTCTGTTAACTTTGTTTGGTGATGTGCAGATGCATCATTCTCAACTATCTTCTGTATCTCTCCAATGGCCCTGAATACCTTTTCTTCAAGATTTGGCACTGACTCCAAGAATCTTTGCAGGATGTCAACAGCCTTTCTTGCCTCTTTTTTATTAGGAGCTGGCAAAGTGTTTATATTGTCTTCATCCTCATCCCCACTCTCTTTTTCTGCTTGTTCCTCATGTCCCACCTCAGCAATAATGTCAGCATCTGTTAGTTCTCCACAGACATTCACATCAGAGTCAACATCCAGAAATTCTTGAAAAGAAACTTCTTGATTAGCCCCAGTAGCTGTTAAAATTGTTGACCATTCCTCAGGGCATTCAAATTCTTTGAAGATTTCCATTGGAATTTCCTCTAAATTCTCAGCAGTGTCTTCTTCACTTTTATGCACAAACCCAGCTTTTCTAAAGCAATTTTTTATTGTTTCTCTGGGTACTTCATCCCAGGCTCTCCTTGCCATCCACATGGCTTCCAGCAGGTCAATTCCAAGTGGACACTTTTCCTCTATATCTCTCAATAGTTTTTTCACAACAAATCTCCTGTATCTCAGCTTGAAATTGTTGATTATGCCCTGGTCAAGGGGTTGCAGCATTGATGTTGTGTTGGGTGGCAAAAACTTGATTGTCACTGATTTCATGCCAGGGATTTGGTTATGTGCTGTGCAATTGTCTATGAAAAGAATAATTTTTCTCTTCTTCCTGCTCATAACTGCATCCACTTTCTTCAACCACTGATGAAATAACTCTGATGTCATCCAAGCCTTCTTGTTAGCCTCATAAAGAATTGGCAATGATTTAACATTTTTAAAACATCTTGGTTTCTTTGATTTTCCTATCAGCAATGCAGGCAGTTTCTCTGACCCACTCATGTTTGCACCCAGAAGAAGAGTAACACGTTCCTTACTTCTTTTCCCTCCATGGCAAGGTTCTCCTTTGAAAGCCATAGTTTTGTCAGGAGTGCATTTAAAAAACAATCCAGTTTCATCTGCATTGAAGATGTCATTTGGACTGTAATTTTTGATGATTTCTGCCAATTTCCCAATCCACTGATTGCAGTCTTCTTTTTGCACTTGAGCACTTTCACCACATAACTTATTGAATACAAGTCCATGTCTTTTCTTGAATTTTTCTAGCCAACCATTGCTGGCTTTGAATTCAGTAGAGCCCAACTCTTTGGAAAATTCTTCTGCTTTTGCTTGCAAAATCTTCCCATCAATGGGAATTTTCTGATCCCTTGCTTGCTTGAACCACTTTAAAATGCATTGTTCAATGCCAGGATTTTCACATTCCTTTATCCTCTTTTGATGACCACTTGACTTCTCATTGTACAGCATCAATATTTTATCCTTCTCTTTGAGAAAAGTTGAGAGTGTGCTTGTGGGAATCCCAAATTCTTTTGCAATTTCCACTTTTTTTTGAGCTTTTTTCCACAGCTCTAATAATGGTAACTTTTTCTTTGATTGACATTGTTTTCAGCTTACGCCCTTTGCTTGACATTGTGGACCACTTTCACTTCAGCTTCAAAGATTATTCTGAGCTTATTCTGTTGAAAGAAAAAGGTTTCAGAGGAAAAATTAAGAAAATTTTTTTCAAACAGAATTAAAATTCCAACATGATATGTTTTCACTTTGTTAGAGAGCCACAAAACGCAGATTGCTGCTCTGGTGTGTCTTTTTCAAGACTAAACATTGAATTCTTTGGGGTGCTGTGTTCTTTGAGTAAAAAACAGCAATGTTTGCATTTTTTGACCGTTTTTTAAGATGTCCTTTTTCCGTCATTGCTGCAGTAATAAAAAAACCCGGCGCCCGGGCGCCGGAAACAGTGTCTCTTTGTCCAATGAATGGGGGAGGATGCCGCATCAAATAAAAGCAGCTATCCTCCCCCAAAAACGCCAGCAATAAAAAAATTTCCGGTTCCTCCTGGTTCTCAAAAAATTCGACTTAGAGAGGTTTCCTGTCGAACTGTTTCGAGTTAGGGAGGTTTCTTTAACATTGTTTTCTAAGGGATTCAAATGGGACCTGAAAAAAAATTCGACTTAGGGGGGTTTTCGACTTAGGGAGGTTCGAGTTATCGAGGTTCACCTGTATTAAATTTAAGATCATTGTATTATATTTCGAAATGTTCAATCATGTTACTTTGATTGCATTGGAATGTCAAAATTGAAATGTAAAAACCCCTGAGAAAAATTGCCTCCCGCTTTTTCGGACTCGTTAACGTGGTTTAGATGTCGCCCTACTTGCACTGCCATATAATCATTGATAAGCAGTTTAGAATTTTGAATCTGGGTTGTCCGAGAGTGAAATACAAGTTAAAGAATGCGACACAAGACACAGCAGGAGCCATGAGGCTGGCACCCAGCAAAGTTTGCATTGGGATTTAGGAGTTGAGCAACATCCCATTGCTAATATTTTTTTTGCACTTCTCACCTCTACTTCCTAAATTTTGGATTGTGTGCACCTTCATGAAGGAAACATGATCTCCTGGTTCAGTTACTGGTTTTGAGCCCCAATTATCCCTAAGAACAGCTCCAGAGAACAGCAGCTTTTAGTGGAAAGAGTTGCCTGACAACTTTTTTATTTGAGAAAATGTTCATTCAAATGGTTCTTGTAATAATGCTGTAGCACTTGAGACCATAAAACGAAACACACTGAAAAGGAATTTAAACAAGCTTTCTTTAGATATTTATCATTGCTACAGCTTGATTTTCTACCAAGCTACAAAAGTTTCAAGTCAAAAAGAAGTTCACTTTTAGGCCTTCCCTGATCAGTATACAGCAGTGTTCCCCAACTTGTGGTCCATGGACCAGAGATGTGGTCCTCAGAGGTTTTTTTGGCAGTCTGCGGGAAATTTTCTTCAGCATGACAAATCAATCATGAGTAGCAATGAAGGACATCGCAGTATCTCTATCTGAAATTTTAGCAAGACAATGGCAATTGAAATGATCTTGTGAAAAATACATGCTGGCTCGTTTTCCTGCTAATTACACTTCAGAAAAATTTTCACCTTATGAAATACATTATTATTAATTTTTATTTTCTTGAAGCCCAACTTTTTTTAGACAGACATTCCACTATAGCTGCTTTTTAACTTAATTTTAGCAACAAGAAAACAGAAACTTTTTAAATACTGTACGTGCCATAACGTATTTCAAGCAAAACTTTTTTGAGTGTGCAAAAATTCTATGAAAATGCACTTTGCTAGACCACAGAATTTTTCTTGGTGGAGATTTGCAGGTACACAAAAAATTATGGAAATTTGCCAGTCCGCAGACCCAAAACGTTTGGGGATCACTGGTATATACAGTATTCTGAAAAGCAGCAGTGATCCTGTGCTTGTATATTGATACGTTCTGTAAATAAGTAATGTCATGCTCGTTGAATCCCCCAAAAAAGGGAGAGGATTCCAGGGTGGATATATGTTTTGGAAAGGTTCTCCTTGGCATTCAAGCAGACGTCAACCAGTCCAGTCGCAGCTGTTGGCATCCGGTCACGACACCCGCAGTGACATGCCGACTCCCAGCAGAAGAAGTCTGCCTCGTACATTCCCTTGTCGCGTGCCTCCGTCTCGTACCATTCACCTTATATATTCTCGCAGGAAAAGAAGACATCAACAGAACCAATTCCTTCTCAGGTATCTCGGTGATAACAATCCGGGAAATGAATAAAACAAGTATTGCGTTACGTGGAAAGGGATGCGTGCGGGGAATTCGTAATGATCAAGGACAGCGAATGCTGCCTTCCCACGCAAGATTTTTCTTCATTTTTTTATAGTTTTTCTTTTGGTGTGGTTTCAGTGTCGTATTTGTGATTATATACATGTTTCAACGAAGGTTGTTGCGTGAAAGAAGTAATCCTGATTGAATCTGCTCTCATCCTATGCCAAGGATATCAGATGTTGCAAAGCGAGTCTATTTTTAGTCAAGGCGGCACTAAAGTCAAGTCCGTCTCTTGAAAAATAATTTACTGCATTTGAAATATTGGCAAGGACTTTTTATAATTCAAATGGAAACTGTAGAAAAATTAACACGTTTGTCGACAGTTTCATGAATGTAACGAATCCATTTTCAGGATGAATGAAGGAAATTGAAATCAGGGTCCTCGGGGTTGAAGAATACTTTCTGAAATTACGCTTTTATTTATCTTTCGGAAAATGTAATTCTTGCAGAATATTATAGGTTTGAGGTTGGCTGTGAAGAATTACTGACAAACTTACAATTACCTTTTCTTAATTTTCTAGGCAATTTTCTACATGATTCTCGAAACTGACACTACATTAGTTTATAAATGTCGTAACCCGGACAACAGTTATCAATAATTTTCTTCGTGTTTCTGGTAAATAAATGAATATTTTTTCGCGTCCTATTTCTGGAAATGGCAACTAACTATTCTTGCTTGGATGAGGGGAGGAAATAGAGGAGCATTTTCTCAGCGGCACATTCCTCAGTATTCGCCAAAACATTCTTCCAAAGTTATTTTTTTAAAGAGCCGGACAATGTCTGCGATAGAGTCTAAAACTATTCCTGGAGCCCATTCAATAACTGAAGCTGGATTCGAAGGACATTCTTGAAAAAAAGATTAGAATATAATATTCCGCTATTTACTTCCGGAATCTTCCAGTTTTCGACAATAACTCAGAAATGCAAACTATAGATGAAGTTTTGTCAAGTGGACACATTTCAGCGGTCGTTCTCTGGTAATAAAAAACTGGCTCATCTTGACAGCTTCAATTTTCATGAAAAATACGAACAATAGCTTCAGTACTCAACTGAAAGAAATGGCTGCCGTTCACGGGGAAGAACACAGTTGAGCCCCGATGACGTCCTTCCTTTTGAGGGGGGGAAAACAGTACCCACGCAAAGTCCACTATATTCTCGAAATGGGGTTCGAAGCCCAGGGATCGGGTCGGCATGAATGATGGTCCGCCATGAAATGAAACCTGGGTGTTGATGACTTCCCGTACCCCATTTTCGGCTTCTGACGCGGAGGAGGCAACTCGAGAACACATAAATAATGCTTTCAGAGGAGACCAGAATGCAAAACGAAGTTTCGCCTCCATTCCTGGTCCATTTACTCAAAAGACTTGGACTGGGGACCGGGGATGGAAGGTTGGAATGCCTGTCATACGTTCCATATAGCCCAAGGATTTCATCATGGCGAAGATAACTCGGAGGGATTAGAGTATTATGAATGTTAAAAGCAGCGTTACTTGCTTCTTTAGTCCATTTATAAAATTTTTCAATGCGATTGTTCTCAGACCTTTTGCAACTCCCGTGCCAGCATTTTAAAGACACAAGAAAAATGGCGCAATAAAATAATTACATCTCCCCCGAAATTCATCACGCGGTCGAAAGTATTTTTTCAATTCCTCGGGCGTTTCAAATGTAGCTTATCACGAAAGAAAGCATTGCAAAATTTCGATAAAATGGACAGTAAATGTGCCAATAACCATTTCACTCATCCGGGACTAAACTGCAATTATTGCACGCGTTTCAAGCATAACGCACACCAAAGAACGCAGTGTGAAAAAAATTGCTGAACAAATTTGCACTGAACATGACGCACACCACACCTTCAGCTTAATTTTTGTGGACAAGTTTGACATTTTTTCACATATTGCTTCGCCCCAACGGGAAAAAACCCGATGAAACTATAGCAGTAAATGTGCCAAAACGGGCATTAATCCCTCTACTATGGGACTCAACTTAACTGTACGTGTTTCAAGCGTGATGGACACCTAAAACTGCACTGAACAAAAATTGAAGAACAAATTTGCACTTGCACTCGACGCGCATCCCACTTTTCACTCTCATTTTTGAGGAAAAGTTGGACCTTTTTTCAAATTTTGGTTACCCCGAATGCAACCATAACATGATTTCCATGAAACTAGCAGTAAATGTGCCAATAATCCCTCGACTCGAGGAATAAACTTCCCTGCATGAATTTCAAGTATAACGCGCACCCAAGAGCGTACTGTACAAAAATCGCAACAACAAAATTTTGCGCTTGAGCGTAATGCGCACTTCACATTTTAGCTCAATTTTTAAGGAAAAATTAAAAATGTTTTTTTTTTTTATTTAGCCTCCCCCCAAAATAACCAAATGTCTATGAAACTGACAATGAATATACCAATAATCACGCTACTTCGAGACTAAACTGCTTCATTGCACGTGTTTCAACCATATTGGCGCACATCAAAGAATGTAAGAAAAATTTCAGAGCAAATTTCCTCTTGAGCAAAATGCACAGCCAATTTTTTTTTTCAGCTCAATGTTTCAGGGGCACCGGAGTGAATACGGCAGCAATAAATTCGTCTAGGGTTAGTAGAAAAATTCAATGGCTAGGCAATGATACTGTATTACGATATAAAATAATGGAAAACGCTGGCACAATGTTTCTGAGGTACCTGACAATAACATTCAGTCTACCAGCAGACGGGCAAAACGCCCACAAGAAATGATTCGCACGACTCGTTCGGAGCACGCGTCAGTAACGCACGCTTTCCTGCCTTAAATGTCTCA
The DNA here is from genome assembly GCA_905338405.1 of Notodromas monacha. NCBI lineage: Eukaryota > Metazoa > Arthropoda > Ostracoda > Podocopida > Cyprididae > Notodromas > Notodromas monacha. Next base: position 7,301 of record CAJPEX010002222.1, read on the forward strand.
ATGGTGATTAAAGCGTGAGTCACTCTAATCCGACCAGACGCTCGTCTGCCAGCCCGGATTTCCGTCTTCCGCTCCGAACCCACGGGATCCTGTCCGGACTGGAAACAGCTGACATCCGGGTGTCAACTGCGGTCATGACCAGGATAAGCCGCCGAACAGGGAAGTTCGGCGCGAGTTCCGTATACAGGCTTTGTCAATGTAATACAGTATACAGTAATTTGACACGCGACTTATAGTTCACTTGCGTTTTATGCCATAATAGAGAAGGTTCGTGAGAATTATTTGGAAACATTTTTATTCACGCATTTACACGCGACACTTATTGGCAACTCGTGGAATTTCCCACAGTGGTGAAGGGACTTTAATTATGCAAATCCACGCGGATAATGCGTTACTGAACGATGTCACAGATGTCTAACGGCACGAACTCAGATCACGCCTTGATTCGTGAACACCATGAATGGAATTTAGAGTAAGATATTTAAAATTTTAGCAGCTATTGCCATATCACCAGTTTTTTTTTTTTCAAATTAATAGCTGGCTTCGATTTGGAAGTGCTGCAGAATGCGACTTAGATTACAAAATAATCACTGGAGTATCTGAACTTTCCCATTGATGACTCACCAGTCTAGAAAATTCCAAATATGTGGACTCATGTGATGGGCAAACTTATACAGTTGAACTCCTCTATTTCGAATTTCAACGGACCAGCAAAGAATTCGAGTCAAGCAAACAAGCTTTTTGTTGGGGAAAGAAAGTAGAATCATAGAGAATTGTAATCGGTGATATTCTGGGCCTTAAACTGCCTTTCAAAAGAATTGACCGGATGCTGAGCTTGGATGCAAGGGTCTTTTTACCGAATTAGTCTTCCACTAAATTTCAAAACACATCGTTACATTTTCATTGCTGTTCACGTTCCCGATGAGTCACTGAAATGATCATGGCCCCAGAAAATTCGTTGAGAGAGACAATTTTTAAGATTGGGAAATTTTCAAATCATATTTTTCGAGGAAATTTAGGCAGAAACTTGACAAGAAATCGACATACATTAATAGGGAGATTTGAGTTATGGAGGTTTAAAATATTACTGGATAATATGTAAATGAATGAATAAGTCAGGCGATCGAATCAATTTTCATTTTACACATGAACCAATAGGTCAGAATAATTTTTTTCTATTTCCACCAGAGAATGTTCAATCGTTTGGCTATAATTAAATTTCGATGATCAAAACGCCCATTTAAATTAAATCTGTAAAAATCAAGTTATTACTGTTTTTACTGATATTATTTGAGGATATGAGTTAACCTGTTACACGAAGCACCAAATCAATTGCGATCAGCCAGCTGCATACATATTGTTTCAATCGATAATTAGGGCTTTTATATTTAGTTTTTAATTTTTTTTCTCTGACGTTTTAAGAGATTGATGCAAAGGAAAATTAATACCTCGGTATATCCACGTTTAGTTACTGTACCTTGAGCGATTTTTGCTTTGGACATGAGATGAAACTCTGTTTCAGTTCATGATGAAATTGGGCCGTTCCAGGTGTCAGACTACAAAGCAAATGGAGCAGATCCTAAAAATATCTCCAACTTCCACCATACCTACATTACATCAGAAACACGCGTTTCTTCCCGCCCACAAAATCCTTTGCTACTACATGGAAGAAAAGAGAAAATGTGGGCACAAGCGCATTTGTTGATCTATGACTCACATCATCAGCATAATCCAAGTTCAAAAGAGCTTTTTTCCTCAAGTCCCACACAAACTCGGGGAAACTTGGCCCGTTCCATTTCGTTGTCACCATTATCAATGAATGAAAGGCAGTGAAGCAATCGGACCCGTTTGATGATTGATGTAGGCCTCGAGGTAGAGCAGAGAAATGGAATATGAATCCAGTTTCAAACTACGAAACGGAAGAAAATCTTCCGTTTAATATTATGTTCATTTCGGAAGATGTACAAGTACAGCTGTAACGACTGATAATTTTAAAACGGTAGTTTTGTGTGTGTCAATTGGAAAATCCGACTTCGACCAACAAACTGTAATAACGGCGTGACATCGAAATTGCACAGATATTTGAATTTGATCAAGGATTTTAATACCAAGAAAATTTGAAATACTGCTACGTGGAAGTGCTGGGATCATAAGTTTCGTACTTCCTTTGTAGTGATCTTCTTGGTACAATTTTCTAATTTCTCCGAAAAAAATACAGTATTCGAAAAAGCCTTGGTCACTAATCGAATTTTCACTCATGCAGCATGTTGAAATGTGAGTAAAATGAATTTCTCTTCAACACTTGCGTGTTCAATAAATTATCAGCAGTCTGAGTTTCAAACTAAATATTCCCCAAAATGTGAACATATTTTCAGTGACAAAAGCCTAAGCGTACTTAAATCCTTGTTTGAGTATAACAATTTTGATCAACATTTTTGACCGTGATGTTGAATGTAAAATTGGGATCCCTGCGCAAGAACTTATTCAGGTCTGAGTTTCATTCGGAAAATATATTTCAATTGAATTAGTTGTTCGTATAATCTTCTTGCCGTGATTTGAGTGAATCTAACACAGAAACTTCGACGCTCAGCAAAAGCTAAGTTATTTCCATAAATATTTAATTTTTTTACTTTCAGAGACACGACCCTTCATTAATTTCTGGCTTATTCAAATGCATGGATAAGTGCACCGATAATTAAATTACAAACTAATAAGGTATTCTCAATAATGAGACATGTTCAGTAGAGTCACGTCTTATTCAAGTCAGGGGAATTTTGCGAGAAGAATCAGTTTTAATTTTCAATTCTCAGTCCCAGGAATTGAAAAAAAAAACATATCTCTGTGGGCCTATAGTGTTTAGAACTTTGAGACAGCCCCTTATGTAGGGAAAGCCCTGTGTTGGGTACTCACAACACGCTCACCCATGCAGGGATCCGCGGCTTTCTTCATTCACGTCATTTTCGCGTTGTTTCCCCGTACCCGAGGAATTCGGCGAAGATGGATGGATGGAACCAGAGCGCGTGCCTCAGCTAGCAACGCACACTTACGCACAAATCCTCCCGCCTGCCCGCATTAATGCTTTGATCTCACGAACGTCTATTCGATTCTTCTTCTTCTTCCTCCCATCCCTTGCTTATTTCTTTTTCCAAAAAACCGCATTTCAAAATTCCGGAAGGAAACGCGACAAAAGAAAATGCGTGGAACACGTTTCTGACATGGACGTACAGTGTATGTGGGTATGAAGGGTTTTCGCAGAATATCAGGTTTATATGTATACTCATCGACGTTTCTGCAAAACTAGTTCCGCGGAATCAGCCGACACGTATATATGGGACGGTTTTCCGTAGCAGATAACATGTCCATCCAAACGAACATTTAGCACATCTAAAGCGGACAAACCGTGCTTAAATTCAAACATAACGATCGTATAAAAGATAGCTGTGTCAAAATTGACTGGATATATGCTTGATTGATGAAAATAAATCAGTAAAGTACAATATTGTGACAAAAAAAACTTGTGGTGGGCTCCAGAATAGGTTTGTTATCCCAAATAATTTTTTATAACAAGGTTTTCGAAATTATTGACTGCTGGGAAGACTATTTTAAATTGATCCTGCATATATTCAAGCTTTTCTTTTTGTGGCTATTCAGATGTTATTCCATGTCTAAAAAACGGAGATCTTCAAAAATAAATTCAAATGTGTCAAGGGGAAATTTGACTGACTGCCTTCGTTGGGGAATATTTATCAAGAAATTTGGAACTCATTTCTGAAAAAATTTGGTTACACTGAACTTCAAGAGTTTTTTCTAATTTTATTTTTGTTATATGTGCCCTACAGGATTTCTGCTGGGCTTCGGAAAAAATTGTGTTATACTGAAAAATGTATTGATGATGTTTGTTTTCACAATATTTTACTGTATTAATGTCAAAAAGTACTGTATCAGCTGTAAATTGTAGATGACATTCGTTTTCCAGGTGATTGGCTCTGATGAATTACTATTTTTTAAATTACATCCTCAAGGAAAAACACATAGACAGTCAAAATTAGAGAGAAAGAGAGGAATGGCAAAATTTTGAAAAATCTTGATGAAAACTATTCTTGTCCCGCCATTGCTGTCTGCTGCTATATTTTTTTTACCAAGAACCATGTGAATAATATAGGAATTTATTACGAAAAAAGAATAAATTCCCTTTCATTTCCCGGGTTCCCCACGCGAGCAATTCCCGGAATGATTAACTTCTTCCAGACTGTCCCAATTTACTTTGACTCACATAAGAAATTTGAAAAATTTTTCAGTATTCATGCAACACGAGACAACCATGATATTAAGTTTATATTTTAAATCAACCAATACGCGAATGATTTATTTGAAGCAATCCCCCCGAATAAGATCTCCATCGAAATATTTAAATTTTCGTAGAGAAAACTGATCAAAACCCTTCAATAAAAACCCTTAGGATATATGAACGGTTTATTTTTAGAAGCGAATAGGTCGCCTTGCGACGAACCAAGAAAAGTTTTCCGAACCAAACCCATCACGAGAAAAATTGGGCTTTTAAAAAACTTTTCTACCCTCTTGCTTTTTGTTCTTCATCGTTTGCTCTCTATACTGCTTGTCGATTCTAAGCGGAAAAAAGTTTTATTTTGTGGGTTGTTGAGTCTGAGAAGACCAAGGCAAGCGAAGGAAACGATTTCGGAGCAATTTCGAAAGCGCGAAAACCAGTCAGAAACTTCAGAGGCGATCACCTATGGAAAACTTTTGCTGAAAGGAATTCTAAGATCTGCTTTTTGCGATTAATTCTTTTTTTCTGTCAATTTTCCGTCAATGGATGCCGTCAACTATAATGCGTATACGCTTCAATAAAATTGAATCAAAATTCTATAATTATTTATATAATTTTCTTTCAACAAGCACAGGACTTAGTGAAATTGTAAAGCCAATTGATTGACACATATAGACGCTACTGATAGCTCTGATGTAGAATGTATAGAATTAAATACATATTAAATAGAATCCGGAAGAAGTGGAAAAGAACACTGCTATATTTACGTTCTAATGACTTTTATATTGATGGCATTTAACTTGATGACAAAGCTTTTCCCTTTGTAACCATAGGGGTTTCTCTATCGGCAAATGTGCAACGCTCGTTGAACATTCTATTTTAAACCTAAATATATATTTTAATTAATATACCCCATAGAAAAAATGATTGGCAAAAACTGCGTTACGTGTTCACCACAGCGGTGTGAAATAAGTACAAAAGCAGAAGAAATTTTATGATTTTTGGGCTCACATGGTTGTATACAGAACAGCGTTCCCAACCCTTTTGGGTTTGCAGACTGGCAAATTTCCATAAAATTTTCTGTGAACCAGCAAAGTTTCATTAAAATTTTGCAGACTTGAAAAAGTTTTGCTGGGAAGACATTATGGCAGGAAATGCATTTAAAAAGTTTCTGCTTTTTTGAAAAAATTAAGTTAAGAACAAATGAAGCAGCTGATGCAGTGGCAGATCTTCAAAAAATAAAAGGGCGTGATTGAAGAAAGTTTCTCAGAATGAAAAATCAAAATAATTTATTTCAGCAGGCGAAAATTTCTCTGGGGCGTTAATATAGGAGGAAAAACAACTTTCATTTTTCATGACATAATTTCAACTGCCTTTGTCTTTCCGCAATTTATTATGTTGCAAAAAAATTCCTGCAGAATGGTAGAAAATTTCTGCGGACCTGCGCCAGTCCGCGAACCACAGGTTGGGGAACACTGATATGAAGCACTGTATAGACAAGCCATGACTATTGCAAAATAAATAAGCACATAAAAAACCAGAGAAAAGCGCTGAACGCATGTATACCCACTTAACCGGTTTTTTTTTAACTCACGGACTTTCATACTTTTTTTTTACCCAATAAATACAGTAAAAGCGGGGCAAAAAAAAAATCCCCATCTCAACTTCCCACTGTATCACAATGTACCTTCTGAAACCAAGGACAAAGTCACATTCAATTCACAATGCAAGAGTCAAACGTAATGGACTCATGTTCACAACTCTAGTCGTCCTCACGCGCGTCAAATCTCGCATGTATTGCATCCATTGTTCATATTAATAGCCGGTTTTACAAGTCTCTTTTACGGGAAGGTTTTTCCTGAGCCCTACCTATAATTTGTCCTTGTTATAGTACGTACTCCTTTAGTGGCGGCCTTCCGTCTTCCTTAACATCCGCGGGTTTTAATCACGCCGAGCCCCAGTCGGTACATGAGCGAATATTCATCGCCTGAGATTATTCCGCAGCGATGACTACGTTGATCGAAGAACTTGGTGGAGGGAGACTGATATATAAGTCGGCTTTTGATGAGCAACCGCTTGTCGGGTTCCAATCCCTGTGCCATTCTCAGCCCGAGACCCTGACGATATTGAGACCAGGGAAGAGAATAAAGCAGAAAAAAAGTGGTGACGACAGTGCTTCCTTCCGGGCTTTGTCTCAAACTTTCGCAAGATGATGAGGCATTTTAATTGAAGTTTGGTCATACCCTGTAAGACCAAACTTGCTGAAAAACAATTTATAATGGCATGCCGACAGGCGTGTCGTGGATGTTTGAAATTTTCATCACTATGTAGCAGCGCGTTTTCCAGAAAATGAGACGGGTTTTCATGATCAATAAAAAATAAAACATATAGGGCTCATTGTATACGCAGTGTAATTTTTAAATTGAAAACTGCCAATTTCTGGTTCAATGATCATCTCACAACTCATCAACAGAAACAAAAATACATAATTTTTCCGTTTATCAAAGAAAATCGAAGCCTCGGACATGATGACCTCTATTTTTCTGCCGCAGCTGCAATTTTCCGGGCTTTTCTCTTCGCCATGTCGTCAAATAAAATGTTCCAAAATATCTCTAAGCATACAACTTATTGGAAACAGAGAAAGTTTTGCTCGGGAAAATCCCAGAAAATATAGTTGAAGTCCTTTTCAACTTGAACAGCTTTCGTGATTGCCACATTCAATCCTCACAATAAAGGAAGCAGGTCGAAACATTTTGCTTTGCATATATTATATTCGAATAAGCTTCCTCGAAGTATTGTACCTCAAAAGTTTACATCAGTTAATAACAGCTTAAAAACTGGTTTAAATTGTATGATTAATTGTGCAAAGTTCATGCGAAAATAAATCTTGGAACCATTATATGTGCTTTAAATCGGAAAACTCAGCTAAGCCAAGTCTTCAGCATGCTCTAAAAATACCTGACACAGTCACAAGCAGTCAAACTTGGAAGTATATTATAAATAGCCCCACTTGAAACGATTATGATCCAAGTCTGCCAATAAATTATAATTTGTTTTAATTTTTAATTTGTTTCCGTTGTTGGAAAATCAATGGAATCTCATAAACATTTAAAAATAGTGTACAAACTATTTCCAATGTTGTGTCTATACAACCCTTTCAAGCGTCCTCTTTCTTAAAGGTCTGTCTTTCTGACCCCATGTAAAGCCTTCGCCGCTTCTGTTTCTTCCTACTAGAGCTCTTTTGGGCCAGCTAGTTAGTTAGTCGGTCCGGAAAGCTTAAGTATAAAATTTCAAACAAAAAGAAAAATACCACCAATATTTGATTCGGACAGTGACGCAACAGCAATCAAAGAAACACGAGAACCCAGTCGTACAAAGCAACGTTTCCGCGATCAACAGCACCGAAGTCCGGATGAGCTTCCCATTTCCGGCGCACTTTTGCCCACGTGCTCTTTCCTGCCGGGAAACAGGCAGAAGATTGGATTCTGATCGAAACTCGCAGTTGAGCCCAGGAGAACCCGAGGGGTTGGGCTGCTCGGGGATGCCTCCGGGTTCATTTATTACTCAGCCGAGACGGGCATCCGCCGCGAATTACCTGACATGAGCCTATAGGCTCCTTCATGCCTGCACAGGGACCAGCAGCACCCAGAGTCTCCCAATCATCAACGGGGACTGAAGCAAGGACTTCATCTCCTCAGTCGAACCCGTTGCCGAAGTTGAACTTCCGCTTCCGAATTCCTGCACTTCAGGGGCACAAATCAGACCTCGTGTCACCCACACGCGCATTATGAATGAGGCTGACCCCGGACGAGCCCGACACGGAATGGTACACCCGAGTGCACGAATCCATACCTTCATCGTTCATTCAATCCATTCGTGAAGTAAATGGGAGATCACATTTTCCGAAAATTGTTCGCAATCCGCCAACTTGAAAAAGTTGGTTTCAAATTTGTGTTACTTGAAACGAAGTTGTTCTGCATATATACGTATATATAGTCACAAAACTTTCCGATTCAGATTATTTTATAGTTTATGTTCACATTACTGGTGTAAAAAATATATGCTTCTGATGTTCAATACGCATGGATTTCCATCAAAATTTATGGAGACATGATTTCGACAACTTCTCGCTATCTATTATAAATTATCAATTGAAGGGGAAGTCAGCATCACCTAAAAACTGTTCTTGTATTCAAATATTAGTTCACTTTGACAGAATTAAAATTAATCCGGATTTCGGAAATGTCTGGTACAGTATATGTGTTGCTTCAATCACAAGATTCACAACCCAGGTAAACGAACTATTTCCATGAACCCATCGTCTACTGAACCCAACGAACCAACTTCATCGAAAAAATATGCTTTGATTATCGGAACTTAATTTGAAATTCATGTAATGCTGAAGAGAAACACAGCTTTCATGATGTTGGGGAGTCAAGAAAATCTTCGAAATTTAATTTTATTATTCGACTGAATTGCATTAATTTTAATAAAACACAGTGATTTGTCTTTTTTCACCAATTCGAACTTCACATCATTTTAAGTTAACGTTTAAGTTAACATTCAATGCACGAGCATAGTGAAACATACATCGGAATGCCTCATACATTGTAACAATACTGAATATGTGGTATAAAATAATACAGTACAGAATATACGATTCTTGTCTTGTGACCCATATTGAGTACACAATAGAATAAAATGGCTAAAATTCAAGTTTTTAGTGCACTTTCTGGTTCATAAAACGAAATACTGTGAGCATCGACATTTTTCTGCGCTAACGAGGTTCCATTGTTTGAAAAATGATTCTTTACTCCAGTTCTAGTCAAAATTCGAGGGAACATCAATGTGTTCGTTTCTATCGTTATAATTTGATATTTTACATATTTGTTGATTTAAGAAGTGAATTCTCTGTATATTAAGCGCAGTTCAAGGTCCCGCTGATTTTCAACGAATTTAATTTTCCGAGCTGTTTTAATTATGTTAAAACATAGTATTATTTGAAAAAAGCGAGGCGTCAAGCGAAAAAAGGGAGTTCAGTGCATAAATTTCTTAATCCCGTTCCTCGACCATTACAATTGCTTTAGACATCCAGACACCAAGTCTAAAGAGTGGGCTTTGCGCTAATCCGTTTGGGTCAATGGGTCCACCCCTGCTCTGGAGAGCTAGGCCCGCTGTTCTAAGTAGAATTAATCCACGGGCCGCTCGTCTCAACGTGGGGGTCAACCCGGGGGTTTGCGACGAGAACCCACGACCATGAGGACAATCGATCCCCCACCGATTTCCGCGTGTGAACTGGGTAGAAAAATAAAACGTCACCGTGGACTGCACAAGAAGAAATTTCGACGGAAGAACAGCAGCGGAAAAGGAGGGAAATCTTCGCGGAAAGGCGTGTTATAGCTGCACCAGACGGCGGAACACGTTCGAACACATTACCGCGGGTTGCTCTTCCGGAAATGGAGAATCGATAACCCTTCCGCTTTCTTCTCATTCTTAACCTAAGTGGAAAAGAAGGAAACCTTCAGCTGCCGGTGTACGAGTCTTTTGGGCGAATACATTAATCCAAGTTACAATAAGGCGTCCTCGCTTTTTTCGTTGTAGACGACGTAAGTTTCGTGGACTTGAGCGTACAGTTATTCGTAGCGTCCCGTTTCTCGTTAAAGTACTATCACTGACTGCATTGAAGCACGTTATTCAATAAAGGGAACAATTATGGATTCTCAGTACAGTTCTCCGATTGCAATCTGCACGTGCCAATTTTTCCTGCAAATAAATTTCAAATGAAATGCTAACGAAGGATTATGTGATGCCATGATGAGTGTGTTCGTACTTTCATGACAAATTTTGAGAAAAAAATTTCTTTTCTGCAGAAGCGTTTTTATGCTTTTTGAAACATTGCTTGCAACTTAGGAAATCATAAATTCATATCCCAGTTCTTCAGAATCTCATTTGAATTTACTGTATCCCCACACTTTGTTACGAGATATTTTTAATTGACAGTCATGTGTCAAGATTCTTGAAAATACCTTGGATGCAATGACTGAGGAAGGTTTTTCGTCTTTCAGAAAAGACAAAAAACGATTATTCTCAGATTTTGCTTACGACATTCAAAATTTGTCAAGAGAACGAACAAAAATTATTTTTCGATGTACTGAAAGCTTTTTCTACTGCAGAAAATGGAGATAGTACACCTGACGTGTGAGCTCCATTCTTGGATCAAGTGAAATCAAATAAAATGTGGTGTACACAAAATTTGGTAGTCATTATGGGCTAAAAATCCGCGTCAACCAAAAGTTACACTGGAAAATACCCAGGATGCAAAGACTGAGGGAGGATTTTTTGTCTTCCAGAAAAAAACAACCTTCATAATTGTTTTGAAGAATATCAAAAAATGTGTATGTATTTAGGTCAGATAGTGATATTCTATTATCAAAAATGCATCCAAATGAACGTTAATTCTCACATTTAGCTATTAATGTTCTAATATATTGTAAAATGATTGAAGAATTTTTTTTTCTATGCATTGAAAGCGTTTCTTATTGCCGAAAAAGGATATACTGTAGTACTACCTGTTAGCCTCTGTAGAGCTACGAGCTCACAAAGAATTCGAATAAGTTAGAGAATAAATAAATGAATGAAAATCACGATCCACCGGGGAACACGGCAGGAAGATTCTCCGTAGAATCTTCAAAGGAAAAAAGGTGTATTTCTAATAGTTAGAGCAGTGAATAAAGCGTGGGAATAATTGCAAAAAAGGGAACTTCGGAATAAAATCAGGATTCAATGCACAAGCACAAATTTCTCAATACAACCAAATGCTTCGAGAACAGCGGACGTAGTGATGAAAATTAGCAACGCAAAAAAGACGAGGATATTATTGCGCAATTCTCATCGGCAGCGGGAACTTCCAACGGAATTTCCCGCTGCTGCATTCTTTCTTTTCATTTTGATTTATCAGATCAAGTCATTTTTGTTGGAATGCAGGTATTATTTATTTTTATGCAACGACGTGCCCTCTGTGTCCCACAGCCTCACTCGAGTTCTGATTTCAAAATGTAAATGTTTTACAAAATTTGAAATAAAAAATTTTGAAAAATATTCTCCAACCTATTTAAGAGTAAATGAAGAGAAATCGAGAAATGATGTGTGTGTGGAAAATTTTGCAGTTCATTATGGGCGTCAACCAAAAGTTTACCCAGGCAAATATCTTGGATGCAAAGACTGAAGGGGAAATGCAAAACGCTACTTATGCACGTGTGTGTCCATGACGATGCCTGGGTACATGTATTGAACCGGAAGCGAATCAAGTAGTCCCCCGAACTGGCAGACGCATAGTCCTTCTGCAAACTGAACTATCTTTGAAAACTCTCTCTCTCTCTCTCTCATGCCTGCATTCTAATGAAGCTAGCCGATACCCGGTATAAGATCTGTGTCTAGGCCTTTGTGTGTATGGGAAAGGAGTCTGGTGTTTGTTCAAGTACGCTTCTGGAAATCTGGAGCCGATACAAACTTTGTTCCAGAGCAGGTCAGAGCCCTGGTTTCATACGAAGGAAGACGGCATGTTGCGTCACACCGTGTGCATTATAAATTTAGAATTGTTGCAGAACAAATTATTTTTTTGCTTGTTGAAGGTTATGTCCTCCTCTCTAGTTTAATTTTAATTTTTAAGCAGTCTTCAAACAACTGTAAAACGTATGAGTGATCACTACTCTCTTTTTAATCTTTCGTTATCTTTGGATATTTTATATCTGTGTTTGGATTTGAATTTGTTTAAAATTTTGTTTTAAGTGCTTATATTGAGTAGACTTTCAGTGTTCCTTGTGAAATGTGTCAGTACTTCTTTAATAAAAATTTGACAAATTGATCTAAATTGTCATAAAAAATAGCAAAATATTTTCAAAGTGTCCTATTGAATGCATATGCTTAGCCACAAACCAGCTGATTTCCAGCATTCTATTTGCTCCAATGTTTTTATTTTATTTATCATTCATTCTTTTGTTGGGTTCCTTTAATGACCCATATTACTTTTAGACCAGCAAAACAGAAATTCAGCGAAGTTCTTCTTCCATAAACACGTAGATATCAATTTGTTGTTCCTTCCCGCTTTTTTTTCTTCTCGGGTGTGTTGAAAACGCGCATTGTAATTTTTCATGGTAATCTATTCCGCAGGACCCAAAAGCTCAACAACAAAAATAAATAGATGGAACAATTTTTCAACTTCTTTTTTATGCAAAAAAAGTTTACAAATATTTATAATGAATATAATTCCATCCACTCTCTACTTCTCTATGTATTCCAGGGGCTTCTGTAACTTGAAATTTTACTAGCTGTTCTTAAATGAGAAAGCAAGCCAATGCCTCAAATTCTCGAATTTCACCCCATGGATGCTATACATGGATCCTTTGTATCCAAAGTTTCCCTCCATAGTATAAAAATCACATATTCAACTGGCAACACAAATTTGAAAAGGATAGTCTCAGCACAAAGTAAAGTCACCATACAATAATTCAGTCTGAATCCTTCTATTTGTCGAATATTTTCTCCTGCACGTCAAACCCCAAATTAATAAAGATAACGAAAACCACTTGTCAGATTCCATTCATAAAATAAGTCAACGAAGAAATGAAGAGAAAAAAGGTGTGGCACGAAGTTGAATAAAGCGCTTTGTTTATTATACTCGGCTTACTTTTCATTCGCTAGAAAATATACTGTAGTCAACTCCCACTTTTTATAGTCAAGTTATCAAATGGAACTTTTGAAGATTTGCGACGAAGCGTCAGAGTAAAAGCATCGTGTGGCACTCATCATCATTGCAGATCCACCAATATGTGGTTTTGCGTCGACGACGTTGTCGACTTCGGCTGTGTTCAGAATTCTCAAACAAGCCAATATATAGGGAATGAAAAATGGCAAAAATATGCAACGTCGAATATCGGGGAAAAAAAAGGAAGAGAATTCAGTCCCGCGGTTTTCCGGAAGAGGAAATTCACAGAAAACCCGCTTATGTAATTAGGTTCAATGTTATTCCGCAGGAGCGAAAAAAGCAACATCTGCTGCATTCAAAGCACCTGAACTCGCATGTCAATAAGCATCGCAGGGCAAAGAGCAATTTCATGCATCACTGACAGCATTGAAGCCACGCTATTCAATAAAGGGAACAATCATGGATTCTCAGTACTGCGATTGCAATCTGCACGTGTCAATTTTTCCTGCAAATAAATTTCAAATGAAATGCTAACGAAGGATTATGTGATACCATGATGAGTGTGTTCGTACTTTCATGACAAATTTTGAGAAAAAGATTCATTTTATACAGAAGTGTTTTTATGCTTTTTGAAACATTGCTTGCAACTTAGGAAATCATAAAATCATATCCCAGTTCTTGGTTAGGGGAGATAATTTAATTGACTGAGTCATGTGTAAAGATTCTTGCAAATACCTTGGATGCAATGACTGCTGAGGAAGGATTTTTTGTCGTTTTTGGAAAAAACAACGTTCCGAATTGTTTAGAGAAAATATTCAAAATGTTTATGTTCTTATAGGTCCTATGATGACATTCTAGCATCACAAATGCATGAAAATGAACGATTATTCTCACATTTTGCTTACGATATTCAAATTTTGTCAGAAGAACGAACACAAATTATTCTTTTCGATGCACTGAAAGCTTTTTTATTGCAGAAAATAAAGATATTACCACCTGACGTGTGAGCCCCATTCTGGGATCAAGTTAAATTTCAAATATTTAATAAAATGAGGACTATAAAATTGTGAAAAATTTCCCCTGGTATCTACAGGTTTAAATTAAGTGAAATCAATCGGAGTGGATGTGTATACGAAATTTGGCAGTTATTCTGGACTGATAATCCGCGTCAACCAAAAGTTACACTGGCAAATACCTTGAGGGAGGATTTTTCCTATTTCAGAAAAAACAACCTTCCGAATTGTTTTGATTAATATCAAAAATGCGTTTGTTTTTCAAGTCCGATAGTGACATTCTATCGCCACAAATGCATCCAAATGAACGTTAATTCCTACATTTAGCTAAAAAAAAAGTTGAATTTATTGTCAAAGGAATGAAGAAAATGTTTTCCTATGCATTGCAAGCTTTCATTATTGCAGAAATAGGACATAATCCTACCGGTTAGCCCCATTCGGATTTCGATTTCAAAATTTAAATGTTTTAGAAAATTATGAAATAAAAAATTGTGAAAAATATTCTCCAACCTATTTAAGAGTAAATGAAGAGAAATCGAGAAATGATGTGTGTGTGGAAAATTTTGCAGTTAATTATGGGCGTCAACCAAAAGTTTACCCAGGCAAATATCTTGGATGCAAAGACTGAAGGGGAAATGCAAAACGCGACTTATGCACGTGTGTGTCCATGACGATGCCTGGGTACATGTATTGAACCGGAAGCGAATCAAGTATTCCCCCGAACTGGCAGACGCATAGTCCTTCTGCAAACTGAACTATCTTTGAAAACTCTCTCTCTCTCATGCCTGCATTCTAATGAAGCTAGCCGATACCCGGTATAAGATCTGTGTCTAGGCCTTTGTGTGTATGGGAAAGGAGTCTGGTGTTTGTTCAAGTACGCTTCTGGAAATCTGGAGCCGATACAAACTTTGTTCCAGAGCAGGTCANTCTGGAAATCTGGAGCCGATACAAACTTTGTTCCAGAGCAGGTCAGAGCCCTGGTTTCATACGAAGGAAGACGGCATGTTGCGTCACACCGTGTGCATTATAAATTTAGAATTGTTGCAGAACAAATCCTATTTATGCCTGCTGAAGGTTATGTCCTCCTCTCTACTTTAATTTTAATTTTAAAGCTGTCTTCGAACAACCGTAAAACTCAAGATTGACCACTACTCTCTTTTTGATCCTTCATTATCTTTGGATATTTTATATCTGTGTTTGGATTTGAATTCGTGTAAAAATTTGTTTTAAGTACTCATATTAAGTATACTTTTCAGTGTTTCTTGTGAAGTGTAACTGTTATTTTTTAATCGAATAAAGACAAGGCAAAGACAATAATCAAATAAAATGACGATTTAGGACAAATTGACCTAAATTGTCATGAAAAAAATTAGCAACATACTTTCAAAGTGTCCCATTGAATGCAGATGTTCACCCAGAAACCAGCTGATTGCCAGCATTCTATTTACTCTAATGTTTTTATTTTATTTATCCTTTATTCTTTTGTTGGGTTCCATTAATGACCAATGACTCAAATTCTCGTATTTCACTCCATTGATGCCATTTCACATGATCCTTTGTATCCAAAGTTTCCCTCCATAGTATAAAAATACCATATTCAACTGGCAACATAAATTTGAAAAGGATAATCTCAGCACAAAGTAAAGTCACCATACAATAATTTAGTCTGAATCCTTCTATTTGTCGAATATTTTCTCGTGCACGTCAAACCCCAAAGTAATAAAGAAAACGAAACCCACTTGTCAGATTCCATTTATAAATTAAGTCAACGAAGAAATAAAGAGACAAAAGGTGTGGCCCGAAGTTGAATAAAGCGCTTTGTTTATTATACTCGGCTTAATTTGCATGAGCCAGAAAATATACTGTAGTCAACTCCCACTTTTTATACAGCCGAATTGTCAAATGGAACTTTTGAAGATTTGCGCCGAAGCGTCAGAGTAAAAGCATCGTGTGGCACTCATCATCATTACAGATACATCAATACGTGGTTTTGCGTCGACGACGGTCTGTGTTCAGAATTCTCAAACAAGCCAATATATAGGGAATGAAAAATGGCAAAAATATGCAACGTCGAATATCGGGGAAAAAAAAGGAAGAGAATTCAGTCCCGCGGTTTTCCGGAAGAGGAAATTCCCATGGCAGCCAACGGCAGAAGCCTCCCATCTTCTGAACGTCGTTTCGGGAATCACCTGACATTCTTTGGGCAAATCGACCCCAGCGATCGACGCCACGGGCTTCATAAACCCTGCGATTCAGATAACGTTGCCGCCTGATGGAAAATTCAATTACCCCCGGGTGTGCGCACAGGGGGTCTTCAAATAACGCCCGTGGGGGTTGCAGCCAAGTACGATTGCGAATGATTTTGCCAACGATCCGGGTTCTGATGCGCGATGCAGCTGTAAAATTTGGCGATACGGTACAGCTACTTATTCGGTTTTAAACATTTTTTCTTTCGAGTGGAACTGTGCATGAATGAAAATACGTGAGTTACCGACCTGGCAACGCCACTAGAAATCGAAAAGAACTTTGAAACGCTTTCAGATTCCACTGAAATATTTTTCAGACACTTCCGTGACAGAAAATGAACCCATGTCCTAATATACTCAAATATCTGACTATTTAAATTTGAAAAATTTGTATAATGGTGTGTCTTTCGATTGACTTCTTAAATTTGTTGCCTCCTCGACAAAATTGAAAGTTTACAACACTATGCGCTGATTTAAAAAAATCGCTAGAAAAATTTGCACGATTAAAAATACTCCCCTCCGCTATTTTTAGTTCAAGAACACACCCTTTATTGTCGGACACTTGACCTGTGTCGGAAATATTTGAGAAAATTGAGCTAAAATAAATTGTGGTTAACTGAAAAATTCTACAGATAAGCTGTACATCATGAAATTTAATTTTATGGTCCAAAGCAAAATTGATCTCTTTCTTTAATAAAAAAATGTGAATCTTACGATCAATGACGATTTATATTTGAGAAATACTCGTCCTCGTATTCGCTAATGCATCTAGATGATTTTTTTCATTTCTTGATTTTCTTTCTCTCAAGACTGAAATTCGATTTGTGAAAAGATTCAGCAATATCCAGAATTTTCGAAAAACCCACGGTTATTTTTCTTTTCGATCCAGCACACGTATGTGAGCAATTTTCTGTTCTTTGCCTTGCTACCTGCTGCCTCGTGAAAATTTCCCGGGCCCACTTGAGTCCCAACAGTGCATCAATTTGCAGAGAATGGGGCTTCGAGAAAAAATGATACCCCTCGTCGCAAAAAATCTACCAGCACATTTTCTGCAGAGGAAGAAGGCAAATTGGAGAGCGGATAATCTTGACGTCATCCTCAAATTTGATGATACGATGCACCCAGATCAGATATGAGATGATCGGGGTTTGTGACGCACAAAGCAATATCATGCGCTGATATCTGAGGACATGCTGGGATCTTCATTGGCTAATTTAGAATAAGATGATCAAAAGAAGAGCTACTTTTCTTCTTGGGGGCATTTCATCCAGAGGCAAAGGGACAGATTACTGAAGATGTCGCAAGGACGCCACGGTTCAATCCATTCCATGTTTATGTCAAAGTTTCCGACCTAAAACTAAAACTTGGAAGTCTTCTAAAGAAACATTTCTAGAAATCGACAACAAATTTTTTTCAACCCGAAAAATTGTCTCTGTCAGACTGAATCTTAGAAGATAAAAAGGGGCGCATTTATTTGTCATCGTAAAATACTTGTACAGTAGTACAGTACTATACATTAGAAATTTCACTCAAGTGAAAAAATTGTACAGTATATGCTATATATGTTCTTTGACCTGAGAATAAAACTGTTTCGAGCTTTAATAATTTCTTTTCTTTTGGAATAAATTCTTTGAGATTACATGAACTTTAAAAATTCGGTTGTTTTTGGCCCACCTTATGAAGCTAACATTCAGATGACACATTCATGCGTAGATAACACGCATTCCATGAGCAAAAACAACAATTACACAATTTTTATTCAACTGAGCGGTCTTGCACGGTTGAAGAAGATGATTCTTTATCCTAAAAATTATCTTCGGAATAAAGTGAAAATCCAGAATTCCATTAAAGGAATCGTCACCATCATTTTCAGTTCAAAATCACATAATTGGAATCTTGATTTTGGTTGGATTGATTTTAGAGAAGGTGATGTTGGAAATTGAAAACGAAAATTGAATCAGCAAAGCTCGCATCATATTCGCTGATATTTCGATCGTTCTTCGAATCTCTTTAATGACAGTTTTTCTGGAATAAAGAAGAGGAGTAAGTTGAAAATTCGTAACCGATAACGTCTTATTTTTTTAATGAATCCAGCAATTGTACAATATTATCCCAGTGGGATTCATATTTGTCAGGAAACTGTTCTGAAGTGAGATTACATTGAAAAAAAGATTATCTTACAATGTTAACAAAGGATATTTATTTCGAACTCAGTTGCATTTCTTTTGGGCTCTTGGCATCAGCAGAAATTACGAAAATTAGGTGACGGTGAAGGACTGTCGAAAGACCAGGCAAAACGTCGAGGGCGAAAATCCCGGGGTTCCGTGCCGGGATACAATTTCGCCCGCCGGCCCATCAAGGAAACCCCTGACGGTAATCTTGAATACCAGCCCCCCTGGGGGGTTTCCCATTATTTTCCCCGGCGGAATCACGACACGGCGGATTGCGGTTGTGTTTACTCAATCACCGGGTTTTCGGTGCTGTCGTGATTCAGTGAGGATTATTCGATCAACCTGGTTGTCTACAGGGGGTCCTATCCACATTTCGCTGTTTGCCCACCGAAATTGGTTTCAGTGGAACAGGGATTCAGATTCAGCCAATATATGAGAGGCAGAATGCTTAGCAGGGAATGAAGATCGATGGCGGACTTTTCTCGGAAGCACCAGCGATCTTCCGCACCTACACTTGAGAAATATCCGGTATTCTCTAGTCTAGAGTATAGAAACGGTGTATGCTTTTCTGTGTGCACAGCGATTTCCTAAAAATATATTGCTAGAAAGGATCGATTGAGACGAAACAAAATAACCTGCCTTTTTCACATTCTTTTAAATCATGGATGACGGAGGAAAAAATCTTACACCACAAGTGATCGTTCAATTGCAATGAAACGTTTCGAAAATTTAACCAAATATTTTTTCTCATGCTTCCAAGCGCCCAAAAACTCTGAATGATCGATAATTTGAAACAAGCTTTAAACTTTTTATACATGATTTCAAATTTGAACGATAAACCATCCGTCATTGACGTGCTAAAATCTGAGGGATGCAGAAAATGCGTGATTTTTGAAGTGATTAATTTCAACCCGAACACAGTCGGACCCGTAGAACCCATGATTTCAGAGAGCTTTCTGAAACGTTCTCCGACAGAGAGCCATTTTAGCGTCTGCAAATGATTTCAGTAAAAATGCGAACAGAAAATTCTTTTGAGAATATCACTGCTCAACGAACCAAAATAAACTTCAGACTCGTGTATTACTCCTATACATCTGTTCCTTGTAAGCAGACGGTTTTCCAACCGGCGGAATGCTTACACTGTATTAAACTCTGAGGAAAAATGAAAAACAAAATCGATGCGTCAATATCCGAGTTTGTGATTTGCATTCGAACCCTTACCCACAAAATGTGAAAGTACGAAAACGTTTCTCAACGTTAATCCTGAATAAGTTTCTTTTTGTGAAAGGGGCGATGCTTTCGTCCACGTCGATTGAATTATGCTGTCATATGAAAATCTCCGAAGGAATTCCAAAATTATGAAAATCGAACCGAGGAAAATTTGGATCAAGAAGAGCGAGCAAATTAAAGAAAATATATTAAAATATATTCTTCTCCAGAATTTATTCCGAAAATCAAAGCACCCAAAAATCACCATAAAAACAGCAACGAAAATCAGGAAGATATTGTTTCATCCGAATTAAAAATTCGGATGAATTGGGAAATGAATTGGGCCGAATCGGGGATTCAAAAAAATTTTGAAGTAGGAAACAAAGCTCCAAAGATTCCTACGTGTTGAATATAGGCTTGAAAAGAGTGTTCTGTCGGAAATATTTCGTTTTCCGGATGGAATGACAGCAAATTACTCGGGCACGTCGGGGTGGAACGAAAAATGCCCTTCCTTGAATGACAGATCGAACCCTGAACACAACGAACCTGTCAGAAACGTCACTATATCTGTCACCCAGGAAAAACCCTAAATTCTGATGTGAAAAGAAAGCTCAGGTTTCCTCTTCGAACGGGAACCCGTCACTTGTATTAAAAATAGTTACCCTTGGGCGTCAAAAAGACCAACCATAACCCGGCAACCCACACACTCAAGAAACCCGGCGTCTCTCTCGACAGGTAGGAAATTAACGTCACAATAAATGAATTCCAAAGTATATCCAGAAAACCGACTCTCATTTGAAAATACTAACCAGGGCAAAAAAAAAGTTTAAAAGATAGAAAGGCGCTCCATCTTTCTTTTTCTGTGCGTCTTCTGAAAAAATTAAACTCTCTATGACAACGCAGAAATAGTTTAGGATTGGTTTAATCTTATACTTCAATTATGTCATGCAAACTTCTCAAAGCTTTTTGACATTACTCACTGCAAACGTTTGTGTTCATCTGTTACAACATAATCACAAACCCTGGCGGAAGCAGGAAGGGAATGGCGATTCACCGATTTCAGAGTACTTTTTGACGAAAAAATTTATTGTTGACTTGATCATACTGGCCGGATTTTCCAGAAATGCGAATAAAGATTTATTTCACAGCAGTTGAAGGTTCATTATTTCCGGAAAAAGCCGGTTTTGAAAAAATGGAGTTTCGGCCGAGCTGAATTTTTTGTTTTAAAAGTGTTCGCTTGACGTTTTTATTCATTTTCAACAGCCAGCATATTAATTTTTTTAAATATATTCGTAAGATATTCTTCTATCCATAACCGTTCCTCGTGTATTTAAAATACTCAGTCAACAAAGTGATCAATCCCGCACTTGATGAGCAATTCTCAATCCAAAATTTGGGCTTTATTGGAAGGTTAAAAATACTGCACTTATTTCTGCATTATAAAATTGAGATGATGATCGAATCATCGTATTCTCGTTGACTATATGCATCGATAATCGAGATAAATTATCCGGGGCAATTAGTGCGACGACGAAGGAAAATTCCAGATGACCCATAATTCGGGTTTCATTCACAACCTGTTGAGCAAATATGGAAAATACCCAGGGTTTCGAAGAATCGAAAGTGTATCCTAAATCTCAATTCACAACTCACAGTACCTAAGAAATACAGGCTTGCCAATAAAATTATTGACGGAAATCTTCATGAAGTTGTCCAAGTGATTCTAGTCCATTTTTGAATTCTGTACCCTAAGATTTTTAATTGCACATGTAACAACGCCATATACTTGCGTAAGTAAGATATCACAAACTTCCGCCCTTAACATTTTTTTTACTAATCTTTTAATTGGTGCACCAGCAACACGTTTTCGGAAATAAATTTCCTTTTCATTTATTTCCCGTTCGATAGCAAGAAAGATTGTTTGACCACGATATTCTGTTCCTTTCTGGGTTTAAGTATAATCGGCGGGTGAATAATCGAGAAAAAGTAGATATTTTCTGTAAAAAAAATCCGGGAGTACCAGAGAGATTTCACAACTGTATATACCCGACATAACCTGTTTAACAGAGTATAGTTTTCCTGTCTTTCCTATTAATTCCTTCTGGCAAAAAGAAGGAAATAATCTCCAGGGGTGATTGAGAGAGCAGAAGAAGAAGAAGAGGAAGCGAGGGGGACTCACCTGGTGAGGACGAAACTCTGAGGGCGGCGATCCCGACAAGAAGCAGCCACTTGCCGTAATTGTACCTCATGTCCAGCGTCGAGTAAACAGCTCAGGGGGAAAAAATAATAAAGAAAGTTGTCAGAATTGTTTCCTCTTGTTATTCGGTTTTCCCCCTTTCTTTTCTTTTCTTTTCTTGAGTTTGGCTGCGTGTCGCTGCTGGGCTTCAAGTCAATCTTCTCGGCGACGCGACGGGAATAAATTTTCCTTTTTGGCTGGGTCGCAACAGCGGGCCTACGCACGACGCGCCGCGTGACAAACCGAATCCCGAAACCCGGGGTCAGCGAATGTCATTTTTTCCACACCCCTTTTTTTTTCTTCTGTTTGGTATATTTCAAATATTTTACGTATTCGTTTATATCTTTCTCGACGGTCGATTAATAGCACATATACACAATAATGCGCGCGTGGCTTTAATCCGAACAACAGCGCTTCTCTTTCCGCTCTGCAACTGGGAAAGTAAATGCGTTCCGTGAGCCAAGCATAACTTAGCAATTTTCCATCATAAACTTACACCGTGTGTTGCCATGAAACTTGGGAAATTTTCTCATTCAAAATGCAAATCGTTTCTGGATACGGCTTTGGATTTCTTCTCTCTCTCTGAGCACAAAGAATTGCTCCTTGATCTTGGCTTCTGAACTATTCATTTCGTCTAAAACATTTCCTCGAGAATACAAAGAGACCTTGTTTTTCCCAAACATGGAATAGAATTTTAAGCAAAGTTCAGACTTGAAATTGGAATCGAAAGTATAGGAGAAAACTCTCGATTCAGGTTTGAAATGCGTTGAGAATGTCTTTGAGACGAGAAGTTGTGATTTATGGAATATGTGTGATTCACATCAGCAAAGGAAAAACGATTCAAGCAGGAGAGATGATTCAAGATTAATCAAATTAAATTTGTATGCAACTCTATCTTTGCAAATAAGAAAGATTTCGCATGTCATTTTATGAAATTGATTAGCCTTATTTTTATAATTGTATCTGAAAATAGTGCTGCGGGATTTTTATTTACTATGGGTGTCCATGCAATTCAACGGATAAACTCAATAATTTTCAAATCGCTTTAACTTAAAACGTGCGAATTTTATACATAATTATTTTTTCAGTCGTAACGGGGGACATTTTTGAAAAGCGCAACAAGAAGACACTTCGAATATTCACAAATTATAAGAGGCTCTACATCTATTGCGAAATTGAAACGTGATCTTATTTTCGGGCTTCTTCTACAGCTGATAAATGTGCGGTACACGAGTTTGAAGGATCACGTATATGAGAACCACTTCATTGAATAACACAGAATCCGGGCGTTTTCCTCATTAGATATTGCAAATCATGTTCAAGCTTCAAAAGCCACATGATCGTGACTAACGTCCAGCAAAAGATGCGTCTTGCTGCGTAGGACGCATCCGAATGACTGAATGTACCAAGTCGTGTCGCACTGTCGCCTTACTAGTAGTTTTTTTTTTTTGTTTTTCGTTTAAAAAAAAAACAGAAAATGCTCAGAAGAGCTAATCACGGCTCGTCGCCAGTGAACGACGCAGACGATGTATTTTGCAAAAGCTCAGCGTCTTGCCAAAAAGAAAACACAACTCGTCTACGTCAGCGACGGGATCGAGGTTTCGTCTGGGACTGCGCACATCAAGAAACCCATCCTCAATAACACCTTTTCCCTCTCCAGAAATAATCAGCGAATAGTAAAAGAGTAACTGGTTTCCTTTTGTTTTCAGGAGAAAGATTTGAGATTTTCAATCCCTATATTCGCGGAAAATATGCTTGTGTTTACATTATTTCGGAGTGAAGATCTTATTTAGTCTACCTCAGCTAACTTTTAACTCACGAATGTGAGAATAATTCCTACAGTTCAAAGTATTTCAATCAGACATTATGTTTGAATCAAACTGAAAACTTTCTGATCTTTTAGCAGCAATCAAAGCATTATGAAGTTGCACTCGTCCATAGTATATTCGCTTCAAGATTCTCTGTAGATTGGTAATTTCAGAAACAAATTGACGGATTCGCCCAATTATTGTCTTCAAATTTCTCTCACAAAATGTCTGCAACTCACAAGTGCACAAATGGTATTCCTCTGCAATTGAAGCTGTTCAAAATCAAAGGCCCAGAAATAGTCGCAAGAATATTATACAGTACAGTACTTCAAATTGAAACCTCCGGCAAATTAATAAATTGTTAAAAATAAAATCATGGGATTTTTTACAAGTTCTGGTATGAGATGCACAATTCAGTCAACGCATCAAGTAAATCGTAAATTCAACAAGATTTTATATTAAAAAAAATAATTCAGGGGGTCTTTTTTCAATGCTCGATATTTAATTGCGGAACTTTTGAATGGCATATTTTGTTCGCTGGAACACGCATTCCACGTGCCTACGCTTGCAAGCTTCATTCACACACCATTCGAAAGAAGATGAACGAGCTCATCGGTTCGCTGACATGGATGAAAAGGAGGACATCTTGGGTTGCACTTGAGAAAAAAAGAAAAATACGGAAGACCCAGGGTTCGACAACAGGGGCTCATTAATCATCTGAGTTATCTGCGTCTGCAACTACGGAGACGACGTCGTCGTACGACGAAAGCCTCAAGAATAACTAGAGATCATTTATTCGAAAATAAGAAAATGAATAAGAATGAAAACAAACTTAGTGTATGAGAATAAATGACGACGAGTTTTCCAGGCACGAAGGAGTTCAGCTACTGGCGAACAGAAAAAAAAATAATGTAATAGAGGTTGCAGTAAATTTTGATAGAACGTTGAGACGCTATTTTTTTGCTTCTGCATCTGAGAATTTGCGCGTCGGAGTTACGATTACAAATTCACAGGACACCCGCAGTAATTGGTCTTCATCTGCACCCAGTAATTGAGCACTTATTCTGAACATATTTTTCAAGAGAAGGATATATTTTGTTCAGAATTTTTATATCAGGCGTTGTTTCTTTTTTTAAATTTTTACTATCGCGGCCTGGGATAGAATTACGGGACTCCACCACAGGATTCATTTAAAAAACACAATTTTATTTCAATGGGGCTCCCCGGGTCAAGATGATTAAGAAACTCTGTCCTAATGGATTGGATTTTGTGTTGAGCAAACAATGCGAGCAATCAGGAGAACTGGTTCATTCGTCAGTGAATAAAAGGGCGCATGAATCACCGGTGTTGGGGATTCCGTGGGTCATGGAAGAAAGGTTTTTGTGTCGGGGGTTAATCAGAGCTAGTAGCCGGTAATTAGGGAAGAGAATCCCGAGTCAAGAGCCGGGGATTCCGTGCACGTTCCACCCACGTACCCAGCGAGACGGAGGAGAGTGCGTAAACGAAGCACGCCTGCCGGCGATTACCCACACTAATTAATCCATCAATCGCTGCCGTCCACGCCTACAACAGGCTCATTACCAACACCGCGGCCTTAAAAGGCTCTCGTTCGGCGACAGCTTCTCATTTCCGGCCCCAACATCGATTGTTCCCGCCATCACCCAGTGGAACGCATTTTCACTTCTGGGGATCATCATCATCATCACCACCACAATCTATACCAGGCATGATATCTCCAGAAGAAGAAAAAAAAGTCTTTTTTGTTGTTGGAAAAAAGTATACAAGGTGCTTCCTCTAATTGTGACAAGGGATCTCCTGAAAATTATGAAGTGCTCGTCTAGTCTAGTGAACCTATATGAACTGAAAAATAAACTAGATCCATTTGTCACTATTACAGGTGCTGGACTCTCTCAACAACAATTTCTTTGTATACAACGATTTTTCTCTGCATATAATGATTCATTTTAGTCCCATATAGGGTTCTCTCCCGTTGTCATAGTTTGCGGTAGTTCAGTACAACGAAATTCTCTCCATGACAAATTATTTTTTGGTCCTTGATTAAATTCAATTTAAGAGAGAGTCTATCCAGATGGACTCTCTCTCTCTCTCTCTCTCTCTCAATACAAAAATCTTGTCTAAATGTACAACAAACATCTCTGCATGTATGATAGTAACTTTTTGTTTCATATGGTTCTCTCCCCAGAAGTTCCATGCTGTTGTCGGGTTCCCGACAAAAAATTCTCTTTAAAACTCATTTTTGATCCTTTGAATTTTATTTCAAAGAGAGTTCACCGGCATAGGATATTTTTTTAATATTAGAAGGAACAAAATGTCGAATTTTTTTAATGTTTAGAACTTTTCCAACCCAAATACTTGGGCACTGCTCCGAATTTTCGATCCTCAGAAAAACTGATTCCACGTCAAAAAAGGAGCATTCTTTTCCTTGGGCAAATGTTGGCAAGAAACTACAACAGCACGAAATTCTTCATATACTTGTTGAACGAAACATTTTTTGCGGAAACAAGAAAATTGGTGGAACACGTGGTATGGCACTCCTGAGAAGAAGAAAAAAACGCTCATCTTTCATGAGAGGAACTTTGTTCGAATATTTGACACAAAGACAACTTAAGAACATATGCCTTATCTTTCAGAAAAAAAAAATCCAGCTGAAAAAGTTTTCGACGATTTTTTGTCAGTCTGAAGGCTATTAAATGTATCAAGTGAATTTAAAACTCTTCTTAATGACGATGATGTACCAATTCCGAAAACCGTGTTTCCATCACGAGATATGTCCTGCTCAAATTTTAGGTTGATTTGAAATTTCAATTGATTATCAGGCATAAAAGATTTGAAACTGTACTTATCTTCGATGGATCAATGCATATCTCAGAGATGATTAGTACAGTATATCGAATTAGATATTCATCTCTCACGATTATGAATCAAAGAGTGTCATTTCATCATGTGACTGTCTGACAGTCAGCACACATTTTCAGAAACAACTATGAAAAATCGCTTAGTCCGATTTCTTAATTCCTTTCCTATAAAGAAACGGGGCGTGTTTTAAAGGTGTCAATATGGTACAGTACTTTCAACCCCCGAAGAATGCACCATGAAACTTCATTACACGAAGAACACCCACTCTTTGCGAACACGTTACGTTAAATGAACACCCACACATGTCTTTGAACGGAAATTATTTTTAATAGATTATAGCTCTCGAAAACATAGAGTTTTCTGCCGAAATAAAAAAAAAAGCGCAAAAAAACATTTGAAACTCACACAGCGACATTTGCTGCGTACTTTTTTTTATCAATGCCCCTACATCACTTTTACTTGTGCATGGCTCGTAAATATTTTGTTTGCCAATTTTGGCCGAAAGAATCGGGGTGCAATATGTGTAGATATGATCCGAAAATTTTCTTCAGCTTCAATAAAGTTTTACGTTTCAATTGAATTGTTCATACATTTTTTAAAAGTGCAATCCTTGAAATTTTGGCATCCAAAGCTCCAGTTAAAGTCTCGATGCTTCAAATGTTGTTCCAAAATCGCCCTCATTTTTAGCAGTGTTGATAAATTCTTGCTGAAATCGAGCAGGTAACCAAAGTCGATATTACTGACAATAACATACAACTTCTACAAAAAAATTCGAGCGAGCTGCGAGCTTTTAAAAAAAAGGTAGGGTTGGACCTCTCAGGGACGTGAAGAGTTTTTGAATAAGTGATTCGGGTTTTTTTTTTCTACGTTGAAAATATTTCTAAGAGAAAAAGTTTGGCTCGTTTTCGCGCATCAAACTGCTGAATCAGCAAATTCTGAACTTCAAAACAAGAAGACATGTTCTAAATCAGCCACTCACTTCATTCAGGAAGGCATCACGTTAAAATTTTATTTATGCTCCATTTCCGCGGTCCCCAAAATAAAGGCCGAAAAGCCTCAGGAAATTTAAATTACTGTATACGGAGACTTGAAAAGACAGAAAGTTATGGAAGCTCAGAGTAAGACCACAGGCACCGCTCTGCTCAAAGGAATTTTGAATATAGAGGTTTAGACTGATGTACAGAAATTTAACATTGAACTGAGAAAAGGATCCAGTTAGAAAGAGGTCGCTGATGAAAAATAGTTCGAAATTTTCCCTTGCTTGGTCAAAAAGAACAGTGTTCCCCAAAATTTTGGGCCCATAGACTGGCATAATTTTCTATTAAAATTTCTGGAGACTGGAAAATACCTGTAAAATTTCTTGCAGACCAACAAAGTTCATAACATTTTTGCAGCCTCAAAAAAGTTTGCTTGTAAGACTTCATGGCAGGCATTTAAAAAGTTTCTGTTTTTGCAAAAATTAAGAACCAACTAAGCAGCTATAGTGGAATGCCCTCGAAGTATTATAAATGTGGGCTTGAAGAATGGTTTCTCAGAATGAAAAAATAATAATAATTTCAGTATGTGGAAATTTGTATGAAGTGTTATTCGGAGTGATAGCCAGCTTTTAATTTTCTCATCCACTTTCTTCAAATGCCATTGTATGTCCAGAATTCCAGATGAGGAGAAGAGACGTCATTGCTACTTATGAAAAATTTATAACCTTGTACAAACGGTAATTTTCTGCGGACCAGCAAAAAACTTATGCGGACCTGCGCCGGTCAGCGGACCGCAGGTTGGGGGAACACTGAACTTTACTGTGCATCTCGAAAATACTGTGTTGGAAAGAAGAACTGTTGTCATGCAGAACTTTCAGTTGAGCCCCACCCAAATAGCGCAAGTTTTTCATGAATCCCTGCAGCCAGAAAAACGTGACGGGGGCACGAATTAGAGTCTAGCTGGATGATGAATCACGGGCTTGTGTCTGCCGCATTCCGAGTTCTGGTTGCGGTCATTACACGTGTCTCCTCATCTCTCCCTCTTTCTCATTTCTGTCGAGATTTATCAGGAAAAGGAAAACACGTTTTTTCAGAGGCCAATAAAAGCGACCACACAATGAAGAAATACCGGCCTGGGCTCCTGTACCTAATTGACGCTTCCATATAGTCAATTAGCCTTCGAAAATTGGTGCTCGTTGTCTCGGAGATATTTTTCCTCCTCCGCGGCGATCATCAATAATCGCTCGGGCAATCTGCGTGGGATCACTTGAAAGCTTACGTCGCAAACAAGCAAATCTAAATTCTCATTTCGATGACAGTTGAAGGATGATAAGTGGGCGGAATTGAAATGGCCTTATGATTTACTCATGATGAGCCATCAATTTGTAAATGTTTGCCCGGTTATTCTATTTTCGCGACTATACGCGTTGGACACACTATTATTTTGTTGAGTCAATTCATTTTCCAAATAAATCTGCGTTAAGAATAAAAAATGATAATACTTCACGCGCTGAAAATATGTTACTTTCGGCCTGCGATACTAAACAAAATTTAAATCTTGATATTGCGGTACGTGGGAGTCGATTGGTAAAATCCAATCAACACTTGGAAAAGCTTCAAATGCTCACATTTTTCGCGGAATCTCGTTTTCTTTTAGTGGAATTGTGCAAATTTTGAATTGTTGTCCCGATTTAAAAATTTTACATTTACATGACCTCACGCGTATCTCGGGAATGAATGCCAAACTTCAGGATTTTTGTCTTCAATGCCAAATTTTGATAGCAATTTCGACGAGTCACTTCTCTGCTCGATGAATAGTATGCGACATAATTTCCCGTGACCTGAAATCCCCGCGACCAAAAAGGAGGTCACCTTGAGCTTCAACAAAGGCGGAGGAAAATTGCGCAATGGGACCAGCATGTAATCGCCGAGAAAGTGAATGAACCTGATTCATGCCACCTTTTCTGCTGGACGTGATGGAAAAAAATTATGATGGAGTCCCAAGGAAAAAAAAAATCCAGGTATGAGGGCAATTGTGCTCGAGAAAAAGTCATGTCATCGGGATACAAGTCGAATTTGTGGACTCAGAAATATGCTAAGGATTTTTTTTTTCAAGAAACGGAGAATCCTTGAATTGATGAGGAACTCCTGAAGTGTCAAAGAACATAAGCGAAGAAATTTCTTCAGAGTTCATTGCAGTTGGTATACCAGTTCTGGATCCCTCGATTTTTTTCTAAATTATCTTCATTCCAGAACTCATTTGAAGTGGAACGTCGATCGAGAAAACGCACTGAAGGACATATATTTGACGTTTCAACGGAGAGCCTGAATGCGGGGTTTTCTCGAAAATTCTCTTTCGTCGGGGTCACTTTGAAATTCGCTTCCGGTCTCCCGGAAATGAAGAGTTCATCTTCTGGTTAGGTAAGCAAAATAAGCCGGTA
Organism: Notodromas monacha; assembly: GCA_905338405.1. Classification (NCBI taxonomy): domain Eukaryota; kingdom Metazoa; phylum Arthropoda; class Ostracoda; order Podocopida; family Cyprididae; genus Notodromas; species Notodromas monacha. The sequence continues at coordinate 37,268 of CAJPEX010002222.1, forward strand.
TAATCACAGTGTCAAGACCACAAGACTCACTTGGGAGAAGAGGACCTATGGGCAAGGAGATCCTCTCCGGATGGGATTTGCTCTGCGACTGCTGAGGGTCCCGCGCGAGGACGCAGTTTAGGTTCACTCAGGCCTTTCCAAGATTCATCCCGGAGATTCTTTGGATTTCGCAAAGAACAGAGCAAAACGGATTTCGAAATTGGTGTCAGGGGTGTTGGGGATTTTTTTTTTCTTTTTCACTGTATCCAGTGTGTACTTGGTTTACGAACTTCGTTCATCTCGGATCAAAGTTTGTTAGCCAAATAAGTCATTACCCAAATCACATTTTACCTGAAGAAGGTACAGGAATAATCTCAATTGGTTCCAGAACTTCAAAAATGCACATTAAAATCAATAAAATGCATACCTAAAAATGTTACTGGGTCTAAAATTCAAGAATATTTAATGAACAAATTAGAAGAGATTAGCTCAAAGAAGTGTTGATGAAGACAGGAGCCCATAAAAGCCAAAGAGGGCAGGTAGATTCAACACTGCCTAAACACACAAAAATCAATCAGTGAAAGTATTTGGGCCTTTTAGTCAATCATTTCATGCAATCTAATAACTTCGCATTCCTCTACAGCTCCTTCCAGCACAAAGGCCGATTTTCTTCAGTAGGAAGCAAATTGAGAGAACTAAATTAAGGAAAAATTATGCAAAAATACCATAGAAATGTTTGAAAAAGTCAAGTCAAAATCATGCAAGGATACATCTTTTTTTTATTCTGCAGAAGAGCAAGAAATACCTGCTGGGAAATATATGGTGTCAAACTGTCAATATCAGACCCAAAGGGGTGACCATTTTTGGGAGGCCTGCTGCCTCTGCAATCAAAGTTTGTAAACCAAGTCATTGTTTTTTATCTGTTGCAGATTTTAAGCTGCATTAAAAACATTCCAGATGCAAGAGACATCTGAGTGCTGAGGCAGTTACTCAGCCTCCAAGGGAATTTAATTTTAGAAGTACAAAACTACATTATGGCTGCAGAAAGTAAGAGAAGCTGGAGCATCCTCACTTCTTGGATGTTAAAAGAGGACTCTTATTATTGTCTCTGATCACAGGTTTCATGATGGTTCTTTCTTTTGTGTCCTCCAGATCCAGTCAACGCGCGTACCAAAAGAAATCAAAAAAGAACAAGTGCGGAAATTGCGCGCGAGCATACGAATCAAACGAAATTTGCGTAGGTTCGAGAAAGCAAAAGTGAGCGCGTGAGATCGCGCAAAGTTGAGCCGGGTTGCATCGAAGTCGCGTGCCACAACAAAGGGAAGAAAAGAAAAGATCGTGGACTTTGTGGAGGATCATGGACGGCGGACGAAAGCGCGAGCACAGCGGGGATCCGCCGGTGACGCCAAAACGTTGGGCGTCGGAGGAGGACGTTTTTGAGCTCAGCATGTCCGGTAAGTGGCTCCATGGTTGTAACCGTGATTTGTCCTTGATTTTGCGGTGTTGGTGGTTTTGCAGAGGACCCTGATGAAACCCCGCCCGATCTGGTGATCGAGGAGGTTGTGGAGGCCAGAGCATCGTCCGGGTTGGCGGTCGACGTTGCCGTCGAGGCGGCCATTGAGGTCGCCGTTGAGGCTGCCATGGCGGCGGCCATAGAAACAGTGGAGGACGATCGGGCGTCGGAGGAGGACGTTTTTGAGCTCAGCATGTCCGGTAAGTAGCTCCATGGTTGTAACCGTGATTTGTCCTTGATTTTGCGGTTTTGGTGGTTTCGCAGAGGACCCTGATGAAACTCCGCCCGATCTGGTGATCGAGGAGGTTGTGGAGGCCGGAGCATCGTCCGGGTCGGCGGTCGAAGTTGCCGTCAAGGCGGCCATCGAGGTCGCCGTGGAGGCTGCCGTGGCGGCGGCCATAGAAACAGTGGAGGACGCTCCTGAGGCGGGGGCGTTGGCGGCGCCGGCTGTGCGGCTGCCCAAGGCTGTGGGGGCAAATGCCTCTGTGCTGGCTGGGCTGACAAAAGACAGCTGGCAGCACCTTGTGGCATTGATGCCCATGGCGGCGTCCGTCGAGGCGGCAACGGCGCATTGGGTATGCCTGGAAGACCAATTGCGCCGGGAGACTGCGGCCGCCAAGGCGGCGCACCAGCAGCTGAGTTCAGTCCAGGCGTCGGTGCAAGGAATGACAATGGCCGTGGAGGTAGCAGAGTCGTTTCGCCGTCGGCTCCGCTTGGTGGAGGCGGAAAACGCTGCAAGAGAACAGGACTTAACGCGGCGCGTGGCGGCGCAATTCCGTGTTGCGACGCGCGTGGCTCTGCGCAGTCTGGGGCAGGCGTTTCCTGCCCGCCGGGCAGGTGTTTTTGCAGGATGAGGACGTTGTGGTGCGACGGGAAGGTGATTGCCCCGCCTGCTTAAGCAGCAGTATGCTGCAACTAATGCAGTGGCTGTTGGACACAGGAGCGCTGTGGATGGCGTGAATGGCTACGACACCAAGTGTCGAGTTCGTCTGGGGGCCAGCGATGGACGTGGTGACTGCGTGGTACGCCGGAACGCGTTCCAAAGACGCCCCGCGAGTTGCTGCGATTGAGGCGGCCGCTGCCGCGGTTGTTGTAGCGCCGCGTGCGGCGGAGGCGCCTGCAGCGCCATCTCGGCGCCTGTCGACGCCGCGCCGAGAATCCTCGGCAATGGTTGAGGACGAGGCGGCTCCGCCGTCGCGAGCGCCGGTTCCTGAGGCGGCAATGTGCGGCGATGATCTGGACGTTGAGATGTTGGACGCCCCTCCAAGTAAGTGTGAACAGAAATGGTCGGCAAGAGCCAATGTAACACCTGGTATGTTTGTTGGGTTGCGCAGTTGCAGACGTGCCGGAAGCCAAGCACTTCAAGGTGTTGACGGAGACCTGGCGGTTCGAGCCAGAGGAGCCGATGGTGTACATGCAAAACGTACATTGGGAGACCGGGTGCTGTAGGCAATCGGTCCCGCTTCATGCGGAGCTTCCAGCTGCCGAAGCCTGGCTGCACGGTCGCTGACTATCGGTTCCGATGCGTTCAATACACAAGAATCCCACCAGTGCCGCGGGGCTTCAGCAACGGCCGAAAGTGCGTGCTGGTTATTGGGGATTTGTTGTTGTCGATGTCGAGGATCACCCGGGAGCTGTACTGCTTTTTCGGACGGATCAGCTCGCGGTCGAATACGCCGCAGCCGGTCTTTGACTACTCGTACCTGACAGAAGATCTGTCGTTTGAGGTGTTCCAGGTGAGTGCGGGGATGGGCGTGGGACGTGACAAGGCTGTTCTTAAACAGCGGTTTGTGTTTTTCGCAGTGGAGCTTGAGCGGCTTGGCCGCATTATGTGGCCGGAACGCCATTACGCCGGCGAACCTGCGCCAGCGGGTGTGGGTGGATTTGTGCTTGCCCGTCGACATGGAGTTTGTTGCGGTGCTGGTCCGCATTGGGACGAACAACATCAAGTTCCTGGTGTCGCGGACGGGACCGTGCCCATTCTTGTCTTTTTCGACGTTCTTTGCGCAGTTAAGGATGTACCACGCGGACCTGACAGATGCGTTCGGCTGCCCGGCGTTTGCTCTGGGCGCTTTGCCGCCGTCGGACGAGACGGATGAGGATGCGCATGCCGTTGTGCATGGACAAGATGGATACCCGGTGTTGCCGGTGCAGGCCCGGCGAGGTCCTACGACAGTTGCGCACCGCATGCACGCTGGTGGGCTGATGCTGGCCTCGCTGCTGCGGGGATGGCAACGACGATATGGCCCGTTCAGGGCGTACAGACCGGAAGGTACCCGGCGAGGGTACTATGCAGCCCCAACACCCAAGGCATGATGACCTTGCTGCTTGCCCGGTGCGCTGACTTTCAGCGCGACTTCGGCCACCTGACGCCGGCGGCGGCAGGTTTTATGGCGCGGGACTTGACGGTCTCGTGCATCTGGGCGGTGGCCCGTGTGTTGGGGGAGGCACCGGCCCAGTACGGGTTGTGCCCGGGGCGTGCCCCGGAGTGGAGGAGAGACGGGACTGCCACAGACGGTATTTTGCCTCTCAGTCCGCATGACCACTGCGGGGAAAATGGATTGCGGCCGTGTGTGCCGCAGGCATTGCCGTCGCTGGATGGTGTGGGCGCTGCTGGCGACCCATTTTTGCAGTGAGTAGAGCCATGATGACGGGGAAGATTCTTTGTTGTAACGCGTGATGCGCTTTTTTCAGATTTGACCCGACTGGCTTCTTGACGGGTGCGTATGGCCATACATACAGCCACTTGGGGCTGCAAGGTACGCGGATGACTGCCCAGCTGCAGCGCGCCGGGCTCCTGCAAGTTGGAGCCATTATAATGCATGCCGGCCATCGGATGGTGGTTGTGGAGACGACGGCCCATGGCGCGTGGGTCGTCGGGGTATTAGGCCGCGTGTTCGTGCCTTATGCGCTGAATCGTGCGCGTTTTACGCAGCGTCGCGATGCTGACAACGACGGTTGACAGGTTCGTGTCGTTGTGTTGTTTTTGTTTTGTTTGAAACGGTAAAGACCGTATTTGTACAAACTTGTGGGCCGCCCTCGCGCTTTGAAGGATGGGCCTTTGTGATGATGTTTCTATTGGTCCTGTCGATCGCTTCCCGCTGGTATTTGTTTGGATTCCCACTCCCCATGACCGCGATCCCTTGTCGAACTGCACTGTGTTCTGGAAATGTAAACCGCTGGTGATTTTTTGTTTATGGTTGAGTGCTTGATGCACTCGGTATTGTTCGTCGGAAGGCATTGTTCCTGGGAGTTTGTTTTGCGCAAACGCACGTGGTGCCCGAGTAGATGGGTGGGTTGGTCTGGTTGATCTCGGTGCAGCCACTGTTTTGTCGTCGCGAGAAACTGATTTGGTGATGAATTGCGAATGCGGGTCTGTTTTTGGATGGTGATAAACTTCGTTACTCCGCATTTTCTGGTGTTTGCTCATTCATTCTTCATCCAGGTACAGGTTTCGAAGCGCGTACAGGAGATTGTCGTTATCCTGCTGGACACTGTGCACTTGCACATCCATTGGTTCGGGGACGGGCCATCGGGGGGGTGGTTGACCGGGTGGAAGGAATTGCGGCAGGGTGCCGTGGGCCGGAGAGGGTTCTGGCTTGGGCAGATCTGGCTGCCATTCCACTTCGAGTGGGATGAGGTTCGCTATCAATTGGTTGCGCAGGATGTGTGGTGTGGAGGTGCCGTCGGCTCGGTACCGACGGGAGACCAAGACATCTACTGCGCGAATCTTTCCATCCCGCGGACTTGCGCGGACGGAGACAATCCTGCAAAGTTTCCACTTCAGGCG
>CAJPEX010002223.1:0-42543 GCA_905338405.1 Notodromas monacha
CGACAACTGCTAGGTTCCGTGACTGATTCGAATATACCCGAATACTGCGGTATTTGAAATATTTTTTGTGGAATTTTCAAATACTGCAGCTTGAATCTCGTTTAAAAGCTCGGCCATCCGTTTTTACCGAATAAGAAAGGCTTGTAAAAGCACTGGTTTTAGCATTTTTAATTTAAAATCCTTGCAGCAATTTTCAAAGCAGCATGTATACAGTATCACTTATCTATATTGCTTTTGTTTTCAACTTGTCAATTTTGTACGCTTCCAATGCAAACACCAGCACAGATGAGTTGAACATTAATATCGTCATATTTCAAGAGAGATTCAAGAATAAAATTCCTTTGCAACAGACCCTCAAGACCCGACATTCAAGGTTGCCATCATATGCAGAATTTCTTCACAGAATACAGTAACTAAATTGTGATGAGGCGCTCTTCAACTGCATTTAAGTTTTCAATGTAATTTTCAAATTTCAGTTGAAGCGTACCTCGGTGAAGCCTACGCTTAAATTATAAGACAACTTATCTTCTATATAAGCGTCGGTTAACACTCCTCCACAAGTACACATTATTTTCACCGCGCAGAAGTGTAACAAAAGGTTATTTCCACGGGGCCAGGTAGTCAGTTTTAATCGAATCTCAAAGAGGCCGTTCACAATGGTTTGAAAACAGAAAGTTGCGGGTTCCAGGAAAATTATTTTTTTTTACAGCAGCTACTCGTTCAGAAATACGGCCATTGGTTCCGTTCATTATCGCTTCCTCAGTTCGATTCTCCCACGTTCATTCCATCGCTGAATAAATCGAGTCAGCGATGACTTTTTCTAGCGAAAGTCTGCCTAGAATCGGGGAAAATCGAGTGCGTGCATATACGTGCCACTCAGGCCAATCTTCATCCGAAGGCAATTGAACACCAACGCGAAAAGGCGATACATCAAAGCCCGTATTCCCGACAACTTGATTTGTTCAGAGGCGTGCAATCAACAAGTCACTGCGCCAAGCTCGTTGAACGATTACCCACGGTAAGTACGTAACAAGGCTTCCACGTTGTTTAAGTAACCCAAACTTTTAAACAGCCCGTTTGCGATGCGTGAACCGCAGAGCCACTTTCGAAGAACGGTATAAACGTCGACACAAATACCCGCTCAGTAAGTCAGTAGACTGGGCATTATACCTTTTTTTTAATGCAGAACTCGTCTTCGATCGACTATACTTCATTTTTTAGCGTGCTTTTCAGAATATTCTGAATGAATCAAGTCTAGAGGCTATAATTTGAAATTTCGATTAATTCGAGGCCAGCAGTCGCTCTTTTTCTCGGCAGTGATGACGATTAATTAGTGTTCTGAACGGTGCGAAGAATTGATTCAGCTGCCATCTTTCCGTTACATCAATCCAACATACAGTACATGGGTTTCAAGTGCTGAAAACATCTTGAATTGTCAAGCAACGAAGTACCTTACTGCAGGAGACCCTTTTTTGCGATAACTTGACACAGAAAATTCCTTTGAAATTTTATGATTCTCTATCTTTGCACACTGTCCCGAAATTTTGAGCGAGCCATGATTTTAAACGTTTTATCGAGAGACTTTTTACTTCTTTTGATTTTCATTTTGAATTTTTGGCAGAGTTTGGCGACAGTTTATTTCTTACCTTTCCTCGCTTTATGATATTTCAGTGGTGATATTAATGTACTGATGCTGCGAGATTTATGTGGGGTTCTCTTTGGGAAGAATTACGCAGTACATCTTGGCTGCAGGGGGTTATTTTCAATTATGACACCCTTCAAAGGTTTTCATCCCCCAAATGAATGGATTTCATCAAGAGTTGAGGATCCTGCATGACACTGCAGCTTCTCAGTTCATTTTCATGCACGGTTTGCTTTTGAATATTTTTGCTAAACTGGAAAGCATTTTTAACCCATCGAATGCATACGAGACAACTAAATTTTCAGTACACATGCGATCAAAAGATGCAGTTTGCCGTGGAACCATTATATATTCGAGTTTTCCAAAGCAATCTCATTTAAAATTTTCGTGAAGATTTTTCTTCGAAGGCAGAGCAATTTTTGCTGATTTTGGCGCAAAGCACGAGTTGCGCAACTTCCAACTTCGCTTTAGGCATCATAAGTTCTTTCTTGTTCAGAATTATTTTATCGGAATGATCGGTTTATATTCAAATTTGAGCTGTTGAATTTTGATTTCTGGGTTGCGTCAATATCATTTTGGCATGCCTTGGCCAGTTGAAATACATATATATATCGCATTCTTGCATTCAGTTATCAAGGTAAAGCAGTTCGAAAACCCTCTGAAATTGTCTTGGAAATAAATCAACATTGAGGGCGAGATTATGGACTCCTGTCTAGTTTCCAGGGAGTTGATAGGCAGGGGAGAAGGTCCTCGAACGGGCATTGCGAGTGATTTAATAGCCATCATTGTGCGATTGGTACAAAACGCGAGGACCACTGATGGGACAGGGGAAAAAAAGGGTACCCCGTGTAAATATATTTATAACTATAGCACGAGTACGTCCTTAGTGTGTCTCGCGCAGCAAAGTAAATTTGCATTGTCAAGTTGCCTTAGGCAAGCGTGTGAAAGCTACGCTGTTCCCATTTATATGGCTCACTCTTTTCGGGATTTCACGCTCCCGGATTTTCACATGCACTCGCTCGTCCATTCTCTCGGATACGGAGGATCGGTTTCCAAGCATTCACCCTACTTTTTCTCTCCATTGTTCGCCGCCATTGGGAAGAGGAGAAAAACATCTTTGCCTGTGAAGCGGATTTGTTCGAAATATTTATCTTCCTATTAGCGTCGAGATGGAAATATGATGTACTATATAGGGGGAACTGTGTATAGTGGCTCCGGATTCTATTCTTGTCAGCTAGTGTCCTCTGGAAAAACGCATTCACCGATGTCAGAGGCACTTCGAAAAAATTGGTTTGAGTTTATATCGTAGGTGAATCTTTTCCGAACACAAAAGTCATAAATACATGGTTTCTTGTTCAACCCGTGGAATGAACAAGAACCTTGTCGAGGCACTTTTTCTGCGCCACGAAATCATCTAAAAAAAGTTTGCCTCTTTTCCGAAACCCAGAGCCAACCCAAAACAGTAAAAAAAAATCCTAGCCACACAGTTTAAATTATTTGAACGGATGAGACTGTCGAAAAACGTCTTCAAACCGCCATGTACCATAAGAGCATATAAAAATATCTACCAAAATTTGGGCTTTCATTCAAAGATTATTGATTGATCAAGAGAATACCCGCTCTCCGAAAAAAGGAAAACTTTAACGCGCCACAATGATTTAATTCTCATTTTTATATTTTGACTGCGAAGGGTCCGAGAAACCTTCGACCTAAGAACATCTTGAAAAATAACTTTCATGAGATGTTGGATTTCCTCTTGAAATTTCTTGAAAGAAGAACCACGCGCTCGGAAATAAAGTGAAATAGGTAGGTATATTACGATTTTCAAATCCGTTGCTGTTCTCAGTCGATCAAGCATCACTATTATAATTATTATTTCAAGTTATCTGTCGTACTTTTTTGGAAAAGCTCTCAAACTCGGGGCCTCAAAGATGCACAACAACTTATTTTTCTATCGTGTTAGCTTCGACGCAAAGTTTTGTTTTGTTTTGAAAAGTGTCAATATTAGCGTTGTGTGCAAAATAGGAATAAATTTTGAAGGCGTCGAAGCGTGGAGCCATTGTGTAGTAGAAACGATGTGAAATAGGATTGTTTCGGAATATTGCCGATGCTCCACATTTCTTTGATTCAGTGCTGGAAACTGTGCGACCTTCGATAAACAGAGCAATCGAAATGTTTCGCGTTGGGAAAGTCACTGGCGAACAACGCTTGATTCACGGCTAATTTCCAGTGATTTTACGAGTTCGACAGTCCCCTGGAGGTAGGTTACAATCATTAAAAAGACTCCTTCCGCTCAATTTCTGAGTCGGGAAAGAGAAATTTGTGTGTATTTTCCCGGAAATGTATAATTTTGACCAAGCTACATAGGAGCGTGGGGTTTTGAGGGGAAACAAGGGGAAATTGATGGCATCGATGCTTGTTAAGATTTCCCTTTCGGAGCAGAATTTCCCAGGTGCTAGAATCACACGGAGAAGCCCTCTTACTTTCATATTCCTGGTGAATTAATTACTTTTTGATGGTCATTGAAGACCACGTTTTTTAGGAAGTCGCACGAACGTTGCCGTCCAGTGGCTCGAAAATCACGCTATAGGGCTGGTTCACCCGAAATCTTTATTGTTATTCGTGATGTTCCTTTCTGGAGATGTTAATGACTTCACGCATGTTATTCATTCCTGAACATTGTTCAAAGACATTTCCACGCTATCGTCCATCTTTCCATGCTCGTCTCTCACGCTTCGGCGACGTGAAACTTGTTGACAAACTTGGAACTGAAGCGCTCTTCGTGCCTTAATTTGTCACAGTACACGCCAGTACTTACCGAGCGTGTGGTCACTGTGAAAACAATGAGTACCACCCAAAGAGACTAGCGTGTGTTCTCATCACTGGAGCGAATGACGTGATCTACAGATTCCGATCCCTCACGAGTTTGCAGATTTGTGCAGTATTATATTTAATGGGCTGTAATTTGTTTGGGAATCGAGGCATTCAACCACTTGAGGAGGGAATTCCAACGTGACTAGGTCAATTTTCTTAAATCATTTTCGTGATCTTTACTGCATGGGATTCTCAGTGAATTTTAGATGTAGATTCTACTTTTGAACGCAATTACCTAATGATTCGCATATAAATATCCGCGAAGAAAAAATGAGGACAACTATAGCGACAACAATAATCCGTCAACAATTAGCCACCTCTAGCAATATGAGCTCTACTACAACTAATAAGGCGCAAAAACAGACTGATGCAATTTTTATTTGGAATTTTAAATTTAAACTTATATCTCATGGCATAGAAAACATAATTTGGAACTGACGCAGGTGTTTGGAAAATAATTGTCGTAATTAGACTCATATATTTAAAATATTTCCCGTTTAAAGTGTATATTCAAGAAGAAGCAAGAAACTCTCGTCCGAATTTAGAATTTTAAAATTATTTCGGGTGAACTGAAACTTGAATGCCATCACCGTATCTATTCTTGTATACGTGCGCACCATCCATTGGACTTGTATAGTCTCAATTTTTGCTTGGAAAATTTTTTTAGTAAGATAATTTTCCTTGTAACTGGTTATTCGGTTCGCGACGTGCTCTCACTTTTTATCGCCAAATTTGGGCTAGAAAATGATGTGTGCGTTATACTGGCACTTGCAAATGATCTTCAGTGAGAAAGATTGAAAAATTTGCAATTACAAAATTCGACCGAAATATGCGTGCCCACGCTTCACTTCCTTATAATAAAATGCCGCTAGTATAGCAGTGCCTTCTTAGCATCAAAATTGTTTATGGGATCTCTCGATCGAATGACCAGAAAATTATGGTATTTGTCCCATCACTACCGATATTTTAGAATATATATTTTAGAATATATTTTAGAACACTTTCGACGAGGACCGCTGAAAGCCTAATTTTCGAATACCTATTTCAGAACTTATAATTCTTGGAAAAGAGCCTTTCTCGTTGCATGTAATTTTTCAGTCAGACTCAAGTCTTCTCTATAATATAGCTGCCATGAAGCATAGAATATGAAATATTTTGATTTATGCGTTTGCATGCGTTTGTTTTCTACCCGGGAAGTGGATTTAGAAAACAGAGTCATTTTATACTTTTCTCTGCTTCCAAGCACTTCTGGTTTCAATTCGAGGCCGATTCTTCTGAGCGCTGAAACCATTATTCGGTTCGAGAAACAGAAACCCCATGCTCGGGATACATCACCGCGTGGGAAACGGCAACACTGCGATCGAAACGTGACTTTATTCGAGTGAAAAAATCCCGACGAAGCGTGAAACGTATCGAAAAGTGAGACTGGGAAAGAGGTCCCGCTGCCTGAAAAACGCGTGATTCATCATGCATCCGATGAAATCTGAATCCGAAAACCTGGCCCCGATGCGCAATCCGTTCCATTATTCTCGCACGCGGCTCCAAAAACGGAGAGAGAGAGAGAGAAAAAGGAAAAACTTTGCAGTTTGCGTACCGAATAATGCCTGCGGCGATTTTCAACACACCATCGATCGCCTCGATGGTGATCATGTAGGGCACTAGAAAAACGATCAGCTCTTGTGGATCCATGCGGCGATTGATCCACTCGCATCTCGATCACCGATGGTCTTTCCACGTCATGGTCGTTGTTTTGAGTCGTGCCGCTAGTTTAGTCAGCCAATTAACGTGGACCCAAAATACCAGCAGTCATTGTTTTCATCACGTCATCGCTAGCTAGCCTGTTTCCAGATGAATATCTTAATTGCTGTCACATTTTGTATGCATTCCTGTGCTATCAGAAGGTAAATGTAGTCATTTTGCGTGAGAACCTATTGGCACATTTTGTGCCCAAATCAGCTTTTCCGGCGCAGCACCGAAAGATAGTGATTATGTTTCATACATTTCTGGTCTATTAGTGCTTTACAAATTTGAGAGAAACATTTTGATCCTGATTTAAATTTTATAAGACCGTTCCATGGAAACTCCTGGCGAAAATTAAGGATTAAGCTCAAGTATAGTTTCCTAAGTTTTCCCCGAGCATATGCTGAAGAAAATTCGCTGCTTTTTGCTCGGCGAATCTCTCACGCATACGCATCATGTCAGGAAAACATCCATCAAAGCTCATCCAATGACCTGTTGTCTTATGGATGGGTATTTTCGCAATTTTTCTGCTCATGTAAATGGACCCCACCTCCAGTAACGTTTTGAAGAATAAAAACATGATGATTTAATGAGTGCGTCAGAGAATTTCGACTGAAAATGCGTCGGTTTTTCCCGGCAGGATTTTCTGACGGGTACTTATTTTTACCTTTCATCATGACCGGAAGCATTTATCTTCGTGGATGAACATATGTTTTCTGTCACCCGTGTATACTGGCCATAATCTCGGGTTATGTCTGGACAAGAGGGATAAACTTTTTCTCAAGTTTTCTACGCATTGGTACTTTTTTGCATGGTCATTTGTCACCGTGTGGTGATGCTTCGACAGCAGAAACGGTCAACATTAAACAATTGATTCGACACGAATGACGATAACCCGCCGGCTTTTGGTAACACGCTAAGATTGCCACTGAATCTTAAGGAAGTCATGGAGTTCCGCGGTGGTAACCTTCGACCTCATCAAGCTGTTTTCTTCTTTGACTGCGCTGTTGGATTAGAACCGCTGTTTTTTCCCCTAATACCTTGCGCTGGACACGCGTTTCACGCAGCGATTCATCAGATTTGTTCATCGGATTTTTCATGCATTCGGCGGAATGCAGTGGTTTTCCGCAACGCGGAAATTCTGGTGGGAAATCGACTTTCCTGCGACCCCGTTCGACGATCCTTTCTCGGGAAGCCTTTCTCGTCGATTTCACTGCTTGAGATATTCTCCAGCTCGTTTTTACTGATTGCAAAAAAAAAGGACGTTCGTGAGATGCATTTGAAGGAAGAAAAAAAAAGTGGCACACCTGACGGACCAATGGAAGTCGCGTGTGGGAGGCGGCTTCTGAAATTTTACTCTTGACAAGAGAATCCTCGCTTCACTTTCCCGGGATTAGATCAGCACGATTACGCTGGGGGGAAAAAAGAAGATAAATAAGGGAGAAGAACCGCCCAATAACCCAGTTGTGCTGTCCCGCGTGTGCAACCCGCCAAAGCGTTTTGGCGCCTGTGTGCAAAGCTTTAAAGGTGGCGCGTTGGCCGAACGGGGATTTTGTTACGCCGGCCTCAACTGGGCAAGCATATCGGAGCGTTTCTCTCCAGATACGTGATGCACAATGCCTTTTCAGACCGAGGGGAAAAAAAATCAGCTGTCTATAAACTGCGCGCATCGCATCGGAAACCAGTAGTGTTTCGCTGACGTGCTGGTGGACAAGTCATTTGGCATCGCACCCGCGCAAGTCACACCTCACTGGTCCGTGTTTCTCAGCATGACGCTCGCGTTCAAGTGTCTTGCTTGCTGTGAAGCTGGCATATATTTTTTTTATTCAGTGAATCGGTCGGATCCTCGGTACCTCTTGGCTATATAACCTCAAGTGCTTTGAAAAGATGATGATGCTCTTGCAAACATTTGTTGCGTGGATTTTGCGGAACCCTGCCGAGAAACGTGACTGGATTCCCTGAACGTCATTTGCCTGGCAGCAGCAGTGTCTTGATTGAAAAACGAAGCTCTCGTAAAAAAAAAACTTCGTCGGAAAAGCATTTTAAAATGGGAAATCCGAGTTTCAGTGTTCAGCAATTTCCAAGCTCAGTTTACGTGTCCTCGCTTCAGGTTTCGGACATTCCAAACGTCGCGTATTTTAAAAATTTTGCGAAGCGTTAAACTTGCAAGAAGTAAAACACTGTATGTTCATTTTTGAAGTTTCCAGTTGAACTAGTTTGGCTTTGGGTATAATAAATGCTCACCACATGTACTTTGGCATTATGGAAATGTTTTATATTGTATGTATTCAAGTTACGTGATTTTATCAAGCGAAGAAGTATCGAAGGGCCTCGAATTCGCATCGCTGATGTCTCTGAAGTTGAAAAAAAGTTTTGGAAGTTGATCCAAAATAGTTTCTTGTCGCGTCTACAGATTTTTCGAACGAGTGTCTTTGTTCAATTTTCTTGTATGTCGGAAGATTTCAATCTTCATATTTGATTTTATCCCAACTCTTCTCGAAGATCGACACCTTCATTAGTAACTTGAACAATGCCGAGGATTGAAATCCCAAGCTCGATATTTTTTTGGCTAGCTCGAAAGAAATTGATTTTTCTCTCTTTTTGGAAGGCACAAGTATCTTTAACTTTAAAAAATATATTTCATTTGAAAAAATGGCGGTAATTTTTTCTGTGATACGTGTTCACCATTATGTCGTGGCTTTTCTATGGGATTTATCCAAATTTTCTTGGGAGTCCGAAATTATTTTTAAATAGCTCAAGAAAAAGATCTCATTTTCTCCTCAGAAATCTATTTTTTTAGTTGAAAAATATACAAGAGAATGCTTAAAATGTTGAAGATCCTAATTCCTGGCAGGATTTTCATCAATTTTTCACGCAAGTTGTTTAGGATTCTTGAAAATATGCTCCTGGATGCGAAAAACACAAACGTTTCTAAATCGGAATTCACTTTTTATGATAATCCACCCTCACCTGTATACTGCGCTTTTCACGCGTTTGCCTATAAACAATTGCCAGGGCTTGAAAGCTCTGATGCATTAATTTTCTTCCTGGACGATCAAAGCTTCATTGTTATCTGAACATTGTTATTCCTCTGCATCCCCTCGGGATAGAATTCAATCCGTGTGTTTGAAACGCAGTGACGAAAAATTGCAAAACAACTAGCCTTCGAAAATGCAAGCAGTGAATGGATTGCAGACTCTCCAGAGTCTTTACCGCCACGGTTTCGCGCCTCAATCCACGCATGTCATGTCTTGGCAGCCTGTCATGGAAACTGAAATCCAGTTTTCCAATGCTTCGGCTGTGCCGACGATCAACTGGCCGCCTGTCGAAGAACTCGACAATGTCGTGATCCCCGACGAGGCCCCCGAACCGAAACGCTCTCTCCTGGACAAGCTGTTTGACAAACGAGAACGCAAGTATGACACTTCCTCGGATGGTGATGAGCCCTTCGGCAAAGTTGCTCGCGGTGGTGAAGAGATCTGGCTGGAAAGTTACAGCTACCCGAAAAGCGGTGGACACCACAAGAGGCGCCGCAATGACGCTAGACGCCGTCACGGCGGCGGTGGTGGTGGTGGTGGCGGCGGCGGCGGCGGCGGTGGCTCCAGCAGCAGCTCTAGTGGTCCTCTCGGGCTGAAGAAAAAGATCAAGAACCTGGCCAAGGGAAAATCCCACAAAGAAGATCGTAAAGGAGAGTCAATCTGGCTGGAAAGCTCGTCCAATTACGCCGGAACCGGCGGAGGCAAAGGCCACAAGAAGAAGGGTTATGGTTCAGCCCTGGGATCAAGCTCTAGTTCCGGGGGTTACTGGGGCAAGCCGGACGGTAAAGGGGGCTGTTATTGCTCCATCGGAAGATCTGAGAAGGGAGACGATGCTGCTTTGATTACGTTGGGGTCTATTGGGATCCCACTGGCGATCTTGGGATCTGTTCTTGGTGGAGCACTGGGTTCTGGAGCAATTGCAAATATCATCAACGCGACGCTTGGCAACATTTTTGGCAGACGCTCGCTCGATGATTTCGGAGCTTGGGAGATGGTGGATTTCTTAGAGAATCCTGCGGAAATGATGGACGGTACGATCGGCAAATTATTCACCAACAAACTCGGCGCTTTTGCTACTTTTATGCGCAATCCGCTGCAAAATCTGAAAAACAACATGCAAGGAATTGGAAGATCTATTGAAGACGGATTTTCCGTAATGCTGTGGAAATTTGCGACGCGAGGCTTCGGTTCATCTTCGGATTGCTACGGACAAAGCAGAGGTGAGTTATTGTTGAGATCATGAATACCTGATACCACAAAGAAATCAGTGATCCGATTAAATGCTTCTTCGGATTACCCTTGCATTCTCGAGAATCTCCAAAGGCTACTATGTCATTTGGGCTTTCTTGAGTCGACTGGAAACTATTTTCATGAATCGGAGCCCGAGCGGAAAAAAAATCGATCCACGCGTTCAACCGCAGAATCGAGAACCATGAAAGTCTATCACACTTTCGGCTTTCTTCAGACGAGAATCTCATGGCAAATCGTAAGCCAAGATTTATTTTTATACTTTGAAGATGATCACTGATCAGAAGGGATATTTGAAGAAGGTATTATCTCACCACAAATTCCTCTGTTTTCACCACAAAAAAAAAAATGGTATACACAGATGAGGTAAGAGAACACCAAAGAGAAATTTAACTTTCTTTTGGTGCAGCATTCTGAAAAATTCGCGCATCACATTTCTCAAAATATTGTGATCAAAAACCCGTGTTTATTCGGTGCTGCTTTGTCTTCTTTGAAAGACTCCGAAATACCTGCGATGAAAAAATCGCATTCAAACATATGATCGTCATATTCACGTCTGACGTTGAAGTATGATCAGTGCAGCGTGAGAGACGCAGAACAATTTTTTTAATGCTTCATGAGAATAATACTGAAGAATCTAACCAAGTGTAAAAGTTTTGTGATCCATTCTTTCGCTGTCTGCAAAACGGGACTAAAATTTGAAAACTCTGGTCTGGAATTCTTTTGCGTTTTTTTCCTGGTTGGGAAACATTATAGGGGAAGCTTAAAAATTTTAAATTGTATGTGTCATATGATGGTCTTCCGTGAATAAAGTAAAAAAAAAAGAACAGGGAATATGGTTT
Organism: Notodromas monacha; assembly: GCA_905338405.1. NCBI lineage: Eukaryota > Metazoa > Arthropoda > Ostracoda > Podocopida > Cyprididae > Notodromas > Notodromas monacha. The sequence goes on from CAJPEX010002223.1 coordinate 11,385, forward strand.
CAAAAAATCGTTGGGTATATCCTCGGTGAAAATGTTCTCGAAGAGATGAAAAGGGAGAATATTTCTATTTATTTTTCAATCCTGACACACAATGCTTTGAACCTTGAGTCGAAATCCGGGCTATTTTTCGTGAGAAGCCATTGACCGTACTTTGTTCCCGAGTCATGCTGGGACAAATGAAACTCGCGAGACTTCCGGGGCTCTAGCTATAACCATGAACCAAATCCCAAGGGCTCATTCATCGCAACCAGGGGCAGAATTGCGCCCACATAGTTGAACCAGAACCCATAAAGGAAGATGGGTGCACTGGTAACCCCGTTATTATCTCCGCACTGGCGAGGGTGCAAAAAAGGGACTAATGAACGACCTGGTCGCCGTTTCTCAAAATGCCACAGCGCACACCGCGGAAGTTGGAAATTTTTTGTGGAAGATTCCCGTTTTGAGGCATATAATTTTTTTAGAAAAATTAATGCGTTTCTATTGTCTGGAATGAGTCCAAAAAGAAGTTTTTTTTAATCGTAGTGATACCTTATTTTTTTACCTGACCAGAAATCGTATGCTGCTCGCCCTCCAAAACAATTTAATGGCTTGGAGAATTTAAGGAAAATTTTCCAATGTTATTGTAAACCTTAAAATGAACCGTTAAAAAAAATGAGACATATTTCAGGTCTCTTGAAAGGTTTTGAAAACCGTGGTTTGAAAAAGTCGAAGGATTTCTGTTGTCATCTGAATTGAGGCGAAGCGTGAATATTCAAATGTTTGGGGCATTGCTGTTCTAAATCTCGTTCAGCAATTGAATTCTTCGAGATTTAGAACAAAGGATACAGAAATCATTTGCAGAGTTCCAGAGACAGTACTTGTGTTTACCCGAATTTAGGTCACTCTCGTTTCCAAAGTATATGGCGAACAACTGAAGTGTGTCGTATTTTCGAGATATTCAAACGTACGCTGTGCGGCCCTTATTCTCTCAACCGGTCAACAAAAACCAGGGAACCTTCAAAAATCGACGATATTAAGGTTTCGTTATTTGAATATTTTTTGCCGGAATTCGCTCATTCCCTGGTCGACGAAACGATAATCGAGCGCAGGTCGGTCCGGTTATTCGCGGATGACATGTAAAAAATGTCCTAATCAGGTTAACCCCGAAGACACTCATTACCAATAGGCTACTTTTGAAGGACCCTTCTCGAGACAAGGGCCGAGACCCGGGACGGGAAAAATTCGGCGGTAGTCCGTTCGAGTACTGCGACGGAAAAGGGTACTTACTGTCAGGAGAGAGAGAGAGCGGGGAATGAGTGACGTGGTCCGGAGGTGGACAGAATCCGCTCACCACAACGTGTCACATCGGCTCAAAAGCGTAAGCTGCACAGTAGACTAACACGCCAGGCATAAACTCGAGTGCGGGAAAACCTGCACGTCCGGTAAGGAGAAGGGCAGACGAAGACGCTGTCAAGACGCGAGTGCCGAAAATTGCCCACGGCTATTGTCGCAGCTAGCCGAAGAAAAGGGGACTTCTTTCCCAGTTTCCGGCACTTCTCCGAGTCCGCCTCTAAAGCATTGACCGATCCTCGCACACAGTGAATAAGTGAATTCGAGTAATATTTCAATTCAGTTTCCCGTCGCGTCGAGAGTTTGTGAATCCGCAGTTCTGCAGTGCAGTATTTCCACGCAAAATTCGAAAGAGCAATTAAACTGACCCTTTTCTCGAAAACAATTGTGGGATTGCAAGATACGATAGTGATTACTGTATATGCAAAGGATGTCTTAGTTGATGAAATGCTGATTCGATAATGGAACCTTCGAGTATTGTATTTCAATTCAATTTTCCATCTCGTCGAGGGTTTGTAAATCTGCAGTATTTTCATACCAAAATTCAAGAAGGAAATTAAACTGACCCTTTCTTAAAAAAAACGTGTTGAATAAGAAAAAATATAATACTTGGATTATGCAAAGGATTTCGAGGTGAATGAGATGCTTATACGCTAATCGAGGGTGTGACTGAGCCTCTCAAAATTAAGGTTGCGAAAACGTGGTGCTAAATTGTGTGTTCCATGATAATTAATTATTCTTCGGTTCCTTCAAACCTTTCATTACTGAATAAGCAGCTCATCAGTTATGATTTTATCTGCATAATCACAGCCCGTCTCCCAACGCATTGACTGTTCCCCCGAACGACGTGACGTGCATCCATATGCCTACAAATACTGTTCTCAAAATTCCATTAATCAGCCAATAAATCCATGCACGTGTTTTTTCCACCAATAACTAGTGGACGAACGATTCGGCTTTTCAGTGTACCAAGAATGTCATAAATTAGACAAGGAGCTTGACAAAGTCTGGAAAAGCAGAATAATTAAATATCAGCTGAATACCAAGTTCTGAGAGATTTCATCAGCATTTTTCTACGATCAATTCCTGGAGTCTTGAAACTTTGAAGCAAACGTATCTTAAAGGGGTACATCCAAATGATTCTATACGCTAAAAATGTCTTCGGATATCCTCATTGCCATCTTTCAACCTTGATAATGAGTAAAGAATAAAAAAATTTGACCGCTTCAGACAACCAAAAAACTTGAAACGTACTTCCAGAAAATTAGTTACCTAAGATGAAATCCCGATGAAAATTTTAAATATTTTCCCTCTTTATCGCTCTATAGGAGAAATTAAATGTTTAAACACTCTTCTGAAATTCGGGTATGTCCGAGAGGCCTATTTATAGATTCAGTTAATTCTAAAGTAAGATTCAAATCATTTTTTGGAAGAAAACTCGTTCACATCAGTGCCTCATATTGACGTTTCGTTCGCAAAATTTGCTGGGAGGATTGTACCTTACTTAATGAATAAAATTTTATCCTTCAATGCGTCAATATAGAAAATTTCTCACGACCCTACGTGCTGCTGTGTGATTAATTTCAAGTGATTTAAGGTAGTAGATTGTGTTTAGTGCGTGTGTGGCACGAAAGTGGGTTATTTAAAAAATATAAAAAATGCAAGCAGTGGGATTGCAAACTCTTCAGAGCCTTTACCGCGGCGGGTTCTCCCACCAGGCGACCCCAGTAATGTCCTGGCATCCGGTGTTGGAAACTGCGATAGAATTCACGAATGCGACATCCGGTCCAGCTGTCGAAGACGCTCGAGACCTTGAATCCGAACTTTATGATGACGTAGATCCGCATCCTTCCGTGTTCGAAAAATTTTTGGCGAACAGGGATCGATCGGGATTTTTCTCTGCTGAACAAGAGCCATTTGGCAAAGTCGGCCGTGGTGGCGAAGAAATTTGGCTCGAAAGCTTCAGCCACCCCGGGAACAAGATGCCNTAGGCTACTTTTGAAGGACCCTTCTCGAGACAAGGGCCGAGACCCGGGACGGGAAAAATTCGGCGGTAGTCCGTTCGAGTACTGCGACGGAAAAGGGTACTTACTGTCAGGAGAGAGAGAGAGCGGGGAATGAGTGACGTGGTCCGGAGGTGGACAGAATCCGCTCACCACTTGCACAGTGTAGCCGAGTTTTCGCATTCGACGTGTCATCTGATTGTGCGGTCCGTATTTGAGCTCACGCCCTTTTGGACGTGCAGGCCATTCCTCTTCCCGTCTGCTTCTGCGACAGTTCTGCGCTATGCCGAAAATTGCCCACGGCTATTGTCGCAGCTAGCCGAAGAAAAGGGGACTTCTTTCCCAGTTTCCGGCACTTCTCCGAGTCCGCCTCTATAAAGCATTGACCGATCCTCGCACACAGTGAATAAGTGAATTCGAGTAATATTTCAATTCAGTTTTCCGTCGCGTCGAGAGTTTGTGAATCCGCAGTTCTGCAGTGCAGTATTTCCACGCAAAATTCGAAAGAGCAATTGAACTGACCCTTTTCTCGAAAACAATTGTGGGATTGCAAGATACGATACGTGATTATGCAGAGGATGTCGTAGGTAATGAGATGCTGATCCGATAATGGAACCTTCGAGTATTATTTCAATTCAATTTTCCATCTCGTCGAGGGTTTGTGAATCTGCAGTATTTTCATACCAAAATTTAAGAAGGAAATTAAACTGACCCTTTCTTAAAAAAAAACGTGTTGAATTAGAAAAAATATAATACTTGGATAATGCAAAGGATTTCGTGGTAAATGAGATGCTTATACGCTAATCGAGGGTGTGACTGAGCCTCTCAAAATTAAGGTTGCGAAAACGTGGTGCTAAATTGTGTGTTCCATGATAATTAATTATTCTTCGGTTCCTTCAAACCTTTCATTACTGAATAAGCAGCTCATCAGTTATGATTTTATCTGGTATTAGTGTCGGGCAGAGGGTTGCGTAACTGACAAGGGGGCTTGCTGCACTGCACGTAGGTATACGGATGTTTATGACAAGAGTTTTAAGGTAATTAGTCGGTTATTTAGGTACGTGCACAAAAAATCACCAATAACTAGTGGACGAACGATTCGGCTTTTCAATGTACCAAGAATGTCATAAATTAGACACAGAGCTTGACAAAGTCTGAAAAAGCAGAATAATTAAATATCAGCTGAATACCAAGTTCTGAGAGATTTCATCAGCACTTTGAAGCAAACGTATCTTAAAGGGGTACATCCAAATGATTCTATACGCTAAAAATGTCTTCGGATATCCTCATTGCCATCTGTCAACCTTGATAATGAGTAAAGAATAAAAAATTTGACCGCTTCAGATTTGGTTTTTTGAACTTTGCATGAAGGTCTTTTAATCAATGGATTCTACTTTAGGGCTACTTTTAAAATTTATAAAAGGGAGAAATAGCGAGATATCCTCTTTAATTTACAAATTTGTGAGAAGACTTATTCGGGTATGTCCGAGAGGCCTATTTATAGATTCAGTTAATTCTAAAGTAAGATTCAAATCATTTTTTGGAAGAAAACTCGTTCACATCAGTGCCTCATATTGACGTTTCGTTCGCAAAATTTGCTGGGAGGATTGTACCTTACTTAATGAATAAAATTTTATCCTTCAATGCGTCAATATAGAAAATTTCTCACGACCCTACGTGCTGCTGTGTGATTAATTTCAAGTGATTTAAGGTAGTAGATTGTGTTTAGTGCGTGTGTGGCACGAAAGTGGGTTATTTAAAAAATATAAAAAATGCAAGCAGTGGGATTGCAAACTCTTCAGAGCCTTTACCGCGGCGGGTTCTCCCACCAGGCGACCCCAGTAATGTCCTGGCATCCGGTGTTGGAAACTGCGATAGAATTCACGAATGCGACATCCGGTCCAGCTGTCGAAGACGCTCGAGACCTTGAATCCGAACTTTATGATGACGTAGATCCGCATCCTTCCGTGTTCGAAAAATTTTTGGCGAACAGGGATCGATCGGGATTTTTCTCTGCTGAACAAGAGCCATTTGGCAAAGTCGGCCGTGGTGGCGAAGAAATTTGGCTCGAAAGCTTCAGCCACCCCGGGAACAAGATGCCCAAGCGACGGAACACCGCTAAACGCCGCGGGTTTTCCAGCAGCTCTGAAGGTTTGGGGTTGCGTGGTAAGCTCAAAGCGCTGGCCAAGGGCCGTGGGTTCAAAGAAGACCGCAAAGGGGATTCTCTGTGGCTCGAAAGCATCTCGCATTACCCCGGGAGCAGTCGCGGTAAAATGCATAAAAAGAAAGGCTACGGATCTGCGTTAGGCTCCAGTTCTAGTTCCGGGGGTTACTGGGGGAAACCCGACGGAAAAGGCGGCTGCTATTGCTCCATCGGCCGGTCAGAAAAAGGCGACGACGCCGCCCTTTTAACGTTGGGCTCGATTGGGATCCCGCTGGCAATTTTAGGATCCGTCGTTGGCGGGGCCATCGGCTCTGGTGCCATTGCGAACATCATAAATGCCACTTTGGGAGCAATCATTCCGAATGGCCGAGATTTTTATGGGCCAATAAATCCCGCGGAAGCAGAGATGCTCGAAAACCCTGTGACCGGTTTCTTGCTCGGGTCGTTGGGGGAGCTCATGCGGAACCCGGTGCGAAATTTAAAAACCAACCTTGCCAGGTCGATTCAGGACGGATTCTCGGTCATGCTGTGGAACTTGGCCACACGGGGATTTGGTTCCTCGAGTTGTTTCGCCGAGAGCAGAGGTAAGCGAGCAAAGTTAACACAGATTATTATGCGGAATGACTCGGCGACTTTTTTCTCGTCGCGCCCTTAAAACGGAAGAAATATTCCCGTGGCGTAATCCATGCTTGATCGTGAAAAGAATTTCATCTTATCTCGAGGGGAATCTCTCGCCTTTCTTCTCCCTGGGGTCAAAAGCTTGGCGTGTTTCTTCTTACTTGAGGAAATCTCAACTCCGCTTATTCATGGAAAACTTGCTGGAAAATTTGAAAAAGTACAATTCATTGGGCAAGATTTTTCAAACTTATACTGTAGAGCACAAAAATACTGAGGGCACGAGATATCTTCACGGGATGCGAGGGTTGTCACAGTTGAACACGACATCTGATATTTTCAGAGCAGGTGTGACTGAATCATGACATAGCTCGTAATGTTTTAAGGTTCTGGAATTATTATATTTTTAATTTACTGCTTGATAATGATTAAAGATTTTCCAACTATACAGAGACTTCTCCACCCATGTCACAGGGTGCTAAAAGTTTTTCAGGCCAAGTTTAAAAAGATGAAATTTGCTTTTGTTTCGCCCATTATCTCTTCTAAATTTTAGATGATGGTAAAAACAACAAATGAATTCCATATTCATAAGGATGTACACAAACACCAGGTCATATCACATAAATGCTACAATTGAGAGAAAGTTCGAAAAGCCATGTTCAAGGGAATCAGCCTACGGTTTTCCAAGATTGAAAAAGAAGGACCACCTCGCATTGTAAAAACCGGCTTACATTCTTCAGAACTGCGGAAGCTCTCGAAAAAGTTCCTTTGCTCGTCTTTCTGGCTGTTGTCTTAGGACAAAGCTTATCTTGCATTTAAAAAAAAGTCCAGAGAAAAAGACATCCTGGAAAAAATGCTGCGGGAGAAAATGCCGCAAGTGAAGAAAGGGGACTCGGAATACGGAAGAACAACGGAACCATTTACATCGCTCAAGTAATGGAAAGTTGCGGATTATTCGCACAAAAACTATAAACTTGTATATGTCCCAGAAATAATTAACAAAATGAATATGGGTTCCGTCAATTCGCTTATTCAAATTGCATTTCTTTTTTTATCATACGGATTGCTCCGGTTGAATGATTTTGCCATTCGCACATCATGGATCCCCGATTTTCAGTCACTCTTTTCCGCACATATTTTGATATCGAGATCACATTCTCTGTCGTATTGAAAACGTGGAGATAAAAAGAACACCTTGAATCTGCAGAGCATAATATGAAAAATTTCAAAGAAAAAGATAAATATAAATCAGCTTCTCTGAGTTGTTCCAATAGTTTTGAATGCGCAGTTGACATGCTACCAAGATTACCCTCGGATGCCCCGCTCAAGGGTTCTGGAAAGTAAAAATTGTTCCAATTAAAATCGCGCTCTCTCGGCCTCTTCATCAATTCTTTTAATATATCCTTGATTTCGAGTGAGTTTCGTGAAAACGGAGGACAGGTAAAGATGTACAACTGGTTTTTATTTTCCGTATGCGTTCAGACGAGGGCGGGTCATTATTCTCGCGGGAAACTGGAAACAGATCCGGAAAAGCGGTATCTTTCGAGGAAAACGCTGTCACGGCGTGGCCCCGAATCGGTCAATTCTTTCGGGACACAAAATCTGAAAGGCCCCCTTCCCTCGTCGCTGCCTTGTCACAGACACACCGGAAAAGGAAGACCCTGAGAACTTGGGGAGGAAAAACGCGTTTTTCGCCTCAAACGCGTTGTTCCGTTGACCAAGTGCTCGCTCTCTCTGACTGCACTATCCCATTTCTTTCTGATGAATGTTCGATCGTCACAGCGACGTCTTTTTCATCTGAAATCGCACTCCGTTACTCTGGGAATCGCTTGGGCTTTGTTATCCTTTGAAATCAATTCCCCGGATCGCGGGAATTCCTTTCAGCCGGCCCGTGATCTAACTGCGATCATTCAGAATTCCTTCTTCTTTTTTTCCATCATTTTGATGCGTAGAATGCAGTCAAAAATCAAAACGAATCGTGATTTATTAAGGTCGTCATTACCAAAAAAAAAGCCATTACTGCTCATTACCTTCCTGGGCTTTCAATCAAGTATTAAATCCCAAGCATTAAACTTGTGTTCGTATTTAATGCCCAGAACCGGAAATGTAACTGAGCGAATTGAGGCCGTGCCTAATTTTCAAGCCGCGCGTACATTATAAGTCTTGAAAAAATTATCCTTGAAAAAAAAATGAAGAAAATAATGAATCGTTCATCAAATCGAATATTTCCCAAGAACTCACCATCACGAATTCTCGTATGCATGCGTTTTTTTTACTGAATGGACCAGAAACTTTCGGTTAAATTTTAAAGCATAAAAATCGCGAAATCCAACGAATGCGGGGATGGTGTATTTTTTATTTATTTTTTTTTACCTCGAATGAACGTTCAAGTCAACGTTCTTTAAGTAGAACTCAAATTTGATCTAGTTCATTATGCTTCGTCATAATAAAATATCGAACATTCTGTGTCAAAAGCCAAAGACGTGATTTCTTTTGATAATGTGGTTTGAGAACCGTCTTACTTCCTGTGGAATGTTGCACCAAGTAAAATTAAGCTCGCCTCCTCCTCCGCATAAATATCCGTGTAAAAATTCGACCACGACATGAAGTTCTACCAGCTAGTTAACCGAAGATAAATGCAAAGAACGTGCAAGCTCTGGTCATCTCCATTAAAACATGGCTTCCAGAAAGATAACGAGTTTTGGCCTAACCACCTCATTCTCATTCCCGCCACCTCTGACTACACGGGGTCGCCGCGGATTCAAGAACACCTAAATTGCTGTAATAAATTGAGAATTTAGGATTCAAAGTGTCGGCCATGCTGGGGATTGATTTACGCTGCGCCAGGTTGCTAACTGTATTCGTATACAACCGCTGAAATCTGGGTGAACAGTCATTTAGACATGTTCATACACAGCTCATGAGAACAAAATAAAATTGTTGTTTTGGAGGAAATTGACGTTAGCTTCGTGCTCGTGACGTTTCCTGTAGCGCAATCTGTCGGGGAGATGCCCAAGTTCCCTGAAAATCGCTCATGTGAAGATGAACAAATGCTGTGTAAAAAAAATCTTGATTTTTTTGATGAATGCCATGTTGTTCACGTGTTCCAGAGTTCGTGCGGCCTAGTTTATGAGAGAGTAACTTCAACAAGGCCTTGCAGTTACACGAAAGTTTATGACTTGATAAATTCAGCCCGACGTAACTCTTCAGTTTGACTTGATTTATTTTTGCACGACGCCTTCATTCACCAGAAACGCATTTGACACATGCAGTGAAATGAGTTCTTTGTAGGATTTATGAAAGTCACGTGAGCACATATGAAATTACTTGTTTGCGTGCTCCAAGACCTTCTGGAAATCAGATTCACGAAGTCCGAATAGAATCAGATAAAGACAGAAGTGTTTCGAAAACCCGGAATCCTCGCATAAATGTGTAATAGTTTCCAATATCATGAGACGCAAAAATCAACATGAAAGCTTATCACCACGTTTTTTCATTTTATTTTACTCTGCTGCCTAACTTATTCGCGATTACCTCTTGAAAATAGGAGAAATGACATTGTTAATGAAGAAAAAAAAGGACGAATCTGTGTTTGTGCAGACGGCGTGAGTTCGATACAGAAACGTCGAGAAACTGTATTTAATTAATCGTTCCACGTGATTAAAATGTTGCTGCTGTTAGATTTTTTAGATGGGGATTCAGATGCATTTATTTTTTTTAAATATCTGTAGCTTCTCTCTTTGTCTCATTAAAATATGTTTGGAAGCAATAATCCTACATTCCGCAAAACGGGGTTCGAGTAAAAATGCTAGACACAATCGCTGTGACAGTGAGCCTCCCTTCCCTTTGGTTGATGATTAATTGTTCAGACGATGTTTAAAGGAAACGGATTCAAGTTTTTCAAGTCGCGGCTAGCACGAAGTAAATAAATTAAATTTTCGCTGACATGCCTAATTAATCTTTCTCAGCAACAAAAATTAAATATGTGATGTACCATGCGCATGAGAACGTACCCAGAAAACTAGTCCATAGTCTTCGCTTCCCGCACTTGACCATCGAAAAATATTTAGGTGCATTGCCTTGTTTTGACCGAGACGCGCGATCACGCGTTATTTTTCTTTCAGCCGTCGTTTCTTTTGCATGCTTCACGCATTGCTCAACTTCTGACTTAGATTCGCTCTTTAGAATCAAGGCGTATACCTTGACAGCAGAAATGATGGTCAGGTTCACGTCCGCGATCTCCGGTGAGGTCGGATGCATTGCTGCTGGAAAAATGCGTCTTAATTGAAGATTGGTGAGTCGTAAATCTAGACCACTCTGTGCCTTTCACTGAAGATGCATTACACGCAAAACCCATGCCTTCGAAAAACAAACCGGAATCAATGCCTTCGAGAAAGAAGAACAGGGTCAAATGCCGCATTTAAGCAACTAAAGACCATCCACATGAGAGTACTAATAGTCGAAGTTTGATTTTGTCCCGCCATTTCATGAAAAATCCAAATGTGCCGAATATTTTTATGCAGTATGTTTAAAGTAAAATGGCGTCTAAGCAAAAAAGACATGTTTGCTGTAATTTGTAGAATTCATTTTCAACAATTTGTCTACTGGCAAAAAGGGTCTCCAGTTGAGACCATCCATGTTATGGAATACAGTGAAACCTTGGTTAAGAAACTTTTTGGTCAACAAATTTTGGTTTTGAGGGAAAATCCCTCAGTTAACAAACCAAAATTCGGTTGACATAATTTTTTCTGGGGAAAAATTCCTGATTTGAAAATCCACAATTTGATGCATGGCTGCGATGTAGGGAACAATCCAGGTTAAAATAATTCACATATGATCAGATCTGAAGATTCTTCCCTTCTGGCACTGAAATTTTTAATCTTCTGTTTAAAATTTGTTTCAGCTACATTATTCATATTTGTTCTTCTGTGACAGAATGATTTAATTTTTTGCGTTTGGTTTTTCTAGTTGTTCAATTTTTAGAAAGTTCTATGTGATCTTTACTTGAGTTTGAGAAAAAAAAATTTGCATTATCACTTGATACGTATCCTACAGCAGTGGGTGCTCTTTTTGTGTGAGGCTTTTTTATCTTTGTTTTCCGCAGGGATACTTCCATACTGTATAACACTGTAAAAACATTCTGAGCTCATAAAATATACAGCAACAAACTTATTCTGGTAAAAGTTTATGAACATTATTTTTTTATATTCAGTGTACAACTGTCCATCGGTTTCACGGAATGAATTAAATTCTCCCCCATATTGAAGTCTATGGGATATCAAATTTGGATAATAAACTTTTATCTGGAACCAATTAAGTTTGTTAACCAAGGATTCACTGTAATGCCAAATACAGTATGTAGAAAAGGCTCGAACTTCTTGCGTATCTCGTGTTTTTAACTTCATAATTGTCTGCAAAATTCAAAAAAAATCTTCGTTAGCGACATATATTTTGAGATAACCTTGTTTTGCCTGCATTCTTCGTCAATGAGACTAATGCACACATATTCCATGTACGGACCTCTCTAAACTTTTATTTATTTTTTCAATAGAGCGCCATTTTGGTGTAACAAAACAGACTTGTATGCGAGTATAAGTACGATAGATAGTTATTGAATCTCTTTGTATTCGTGATTCTGTACACTTTTCTCGTCAGTTTATATTCATAAAACGCAAAACCTTTCTACAGATTTCATGCATCGATCCGAACTATATTTGTTTCAATTACTTCAACAAAATATTAGGCTTAATACCGTACTCCAGGGCGAACGTAAATCTATGTTGACGTTTAAGCATAAAACATTCTTTAAAATCTGAGAACCATAAACATGCGTACAACTCTCCTATGAAAGTAGTTTGTGGGGCGTCTAAGTGGACCATCATTTAATGTGTCTTCAGACCCAATTTCATTTCGCCAGACCCTCATTACCGCTCTCGGTATTTATTTATTTATTTAATACTATCCCTGGCCCGCAGGAAGATCTCCCGCCCCTCCCATCAATAACCTGTAAGTTGATAATTGTTTCAAGAATTTTAAAATGTGCATATCGCGGATAAAAAATATCATGAAAAATACTCAGCATCTTCTGAGAGTTTTATTTTCCAACAGCCATTGTTTAAAATTTGAAATCTCGATGGCCCATATCCGTAGTTTCTTCAAAAATTATAGAAGTGTACGGGATTTCAAAAACCATCTGATGAAAAATTGGCAGCGATAATTCAAGGAGAATGAGATACAGTTTTACATGTTTTCATCTGTTTCCGCATTCAGTAAGCTTCATAAGGTTCACTGTGATAATCGATGGAGGCAGCGAGTCGAAAATCTTGAACTTGTGAAGCTCAGGATTCAAATAAATTAGAATACTTTCAAATGCATCTGATACGAACCGTATGAAAAAATGTTGTACCTGAAACGTTTCCTGTTGGATTTGAATCCGTGATATATAAAAGCATGCCTCATAAAGTGCTATGCAATATTATTTTAGAAAAAAGGTTTAATTTCGAAAAAGATAGGCCTGTAATTCCAAGAGTTGTGCACATTTTATCGGACCTGAATTTCCAGATTATGACGAATATTACCGCACGAATGGTAAATGCATAATCGGTTAAAATGTTTAAATGATATTTCAACAATTTATAACGCGTGTTCGTTTGAGCTGCATACAAAAATCGTTAGAAATCCAAATGGATATTCAAGAGGTTTACTGTGGGTTTCCTGCAGTGATTTTTAAATTAAATCGAATTCATTCTACAAAGATTTACAGCTGTAGTCAATACCTCGGTATTGAATGACCAGTAAAAGGAATGCGAGACGACGTAAAACAGCATGTTAGCCGTTTTTTTATACTGTACAGTAATTGTTAACCGTCCATCGTTTTTTTTTTTCAACTGGAGAATTCGGATTGCTTTTAGGCCTTCGGGTATTTTATGTGCATTCTCACAAAGCGCGTTAACTGAAAATCAAAAGCTCTGTTGAATTCAATATCCTTGGCTTCTGGGCCGTTCGCCGTGCTGAGACCCCTCTATAGCTGCTCTCCCCCGGAATTCCAAATGCTGTATTTGGTTTCCTGAAACTTTTGAAATTAATTCGGAAAAAAGCTTCTGTGTTTCATAGCCAGCTGGCGAGAGCAAATCGCGCCACGGGGCAAGTTCCATGCGGCAGACGCATCGGGCGTTGTGGGGTCACGACGTGATCCCGTCCCACAAACAAATCCCCGGGCTTCGGGCATACGTTACGGGTACCCTGGTCTGTTGCCCGGCATTCAGCTTTTAACCGCCGAACGCGAAGGTGATTCCGGACGGTGTCCCTCAGTTCTTGTCTGCATACAGCCACGACTTGATTAGCTGCTTTCCATTATTATTAGCCTGGCAACGTTTTTTTTCTTGGTCTTCTCTGTCCTTTACCGTTTCCCTGAATAGTTTTGGCTTCATAGTGACAACACGTTTCCGAGTCTTGCCGGAAGCGCAGGTTGTAAAAACATCAACCCTCACGCGGTTGCTCTGTCATCGTGCTCGTGTCGTGACTCCCGGTTTCTGAACAAAGCCTTTTTGCGCTGCGCAGACTGTAGATTGCCAATAGCTTTTATTATCCAGTGAGGGGAAGCTAAAAAGTGCGTAAAAACAACCTTGTTAACATGGCCCTTGGCTTGCAAACCCTGCAAAGTTTATACCAAGCCGGCGTTTCGCCGCAACCGCCGGTCGTGATGGCTTGGCGTCCCAGGGAACGCGAACTGGAAGACAACTTCCTGGCGGTCAACATAACCATGCCGAAAATCGATTTGCCGCCGTTTGACGAGGGATTTCCGGATGCCGAGGAACGCTCGGACGGGCCTTTCGACGTGTCTAGCACAGCAGGTTGGGGTCCTTTTGGTAAAGTCGGGCGCGGAGGCGAAGACATTTGGCTAGAGAGTTACAGCAACTTCCCAGGTAAAAAACATAAGCACCACGGGAACCACGGCAACGGATACAAGCGACGGAATGGCAAGAAGAACCGACGCAGCGACGGCGGCAGCGGCCACGGACATGGCGGCGGCGGGAAAGGAAAAGGATTGAAAATCAAAGACGACAAAGGAGAGTCAATCTGGCTCGAGAGTTCCTCCAATTTCCCGAGTAGCAGCAGCAGCAGTGGCGGTGGCGGCGGCGGCGGTCCGTACAAAAAGCGGCGTTCCGGCTACGGATCCGGAAGTTCTAGCTCTAGTGACGGCGGTTATTGGGGCAAGCCTGACGGGAAAGGCGGCTGTTATTGTTCTATCGGGCGGTCGGCCAAGGGCGAAGACGCCGCTCTTATCACGTTGGGTTCCATTGGAATCCCACTGGCGATCGTGGGTTCCGTCCTCGGCGGCGCCCTGGGTTCAGGAGCATTCAACAACATTCTCAATACTGCTCTCACGGGTATCGACAATATTGTCGGCGGCAGAAGCTTAGACGAGTGGCAAACTGATTTGCCTGTCTTCTTGAGATCTCTCGAAGGCAAAGCCCAAGATCTCGGGAAATCCGTACAAAATTCTTTGATCGTCACTCTCTGGAAGCTTATTTCTGGTGCATTCGGCAGATCGGGATGCGCAAATTTCGAGAGTCGAGGTGAGAAATACCGCAGAAAATGCCCCAAATGGAATTCACAAAAGCGCGTTTTAATTTTCGCGAAAAATATACCTTCAACTGTGGGACACTCTTTCTTCAATTATATATATTGGGAACGGATCACTTTGACTAATCGAGCCCAAGTTTTTATTGAACCAGACAGCCCATAGCACCTTCGTATACATTTTTTGGTTATTCATTCCAGTTCGGCGAAAATAAATTAGATCAGAATGTCAGACATACGAAATTTGTAGGAGTACAGTGAAATACCGTATACTGTATTTTTAGAAACAGCACTGATAAGAGTGCTTGCGGATGTCTTGAAAATGGGTCTGCAATATGTGTGAAATTTACCGAGAATTATGGTACAGTAATATTACTTTGAGTCATTCTCGAATGGTATTTTCATTTTCCGGGAAATTTTTCGATTTTAATCATTCATTGTAAAGAAAATTTGATATTCTGGCCATTCGATAGAAAATATCCTGGATAATCGAGCTTCTTGTGCAGATAAGCCCAAAAATTAGTTAAAAGAGTTGTTTGTGTGATGTTCCATAAAACTACTTAATTTGTACTACTTGAAGTAATAGATCTCCATTCTTTCCGCATACTATTGCATTTCGTGACTTCAAAAGTTGAAGTTGTAAATTCTGGGAACAAAAAGAGGGTTTGAGCTCTGAATTGAGTACTGATGTGACTCCGATTCAAAGCGTTTGCTTCATTCCGATTCGCTCTTTGACACAATTTATAGATCTATGAATCATTTCTTCTCTACTTCTGATCTCAGAAGTACCTCGGAAACGGAATACATGTATCTCCTGGAATGTGGGAGGAAACCGGTATAATTTATAGCATCTATGGTCTTTGAAAAGTTCCCGAACGGATCCCACGGGGAGGGGTCAAATTTGATAAACCCGCTCACGAAGTTGGCGTGATGCGTCGTGATTTATTAACTCATCGCGAGAACCGCAGGTCAACAGGAAGCTTTATTCGACCTCGCAGTACCGTACTTGCTTATAACCGGCGAAAAAGAAGGACTCAAAGGAGGCCTGTGCCTGCTTTCAAACTGGGTCGGGGTCGTGTCAGTGTAGTGAAATTTACAACGTCGCTCGTAATGCGAGTATAGTAAGTTGTCGTACGTGTCGGTCTTTGGATAGTCGACAGTCGTGAGAATGAGAACCTCTTGTTCCGGATTTTAGGGTCTGGTCGGAACGCTTGTTTCCGTGCTTTTTTTTTTCAAGAAGCATGAAAGAATTTCCCTTCGACAAATTTACGGTCAATAATGCAATAAATAAATTTCCGCAGTAGTTTAAAGGTTATAGGAAAACGTGTGGGTCGAGGAATAAGTTAGTTTTGAGAAGTGAGTAATAAGAGTGAACATAGCCAGATAAAATATTATTCAATTTCAAGATTTCAGGCGTCACAATGTCTTGTCTTTGAATATTTAAAGTTATATCGCCAATAGAATGTGCGAACAGCTAAAAAAAACTGGTGCGTGAGCAAATTCAGTTAATTCAGAGCTCATCAATTTCCAGCCATTTCGACTCCAGTATTTGTCACCATCGTATTTTTTGGTCTTCTAATTTAAAACTTGAACTGAAAATATAACGTTAATTAAAGTGAAAAATGATTTAAGATTGGATATGGGAGATAGTTTAGCACTCGAGCTAAAGCTACGAAATTCCCAGCAGTTTCACGTTCAATAGTCACAATATTCTTTCTGGTCTTCGATTTAGAATGTGATCTCAAGGGCACAAATATTCTCTTGAAAATTTGAGAAGTAGATGAACACAGTTAAGCTTTGATTGTCTAGCTAAAGCTCGTTTAAATTCCAGTTGTTTCAATCTCAGTCGTTGTAATTTGTTCCCTTGGTGTGAGCTTCGTAGATTGAACTCAAATGCAGGCGGAAACTGATTTCCCTGACCCCGGTATCCATGTTGGCAAGTGTGGGAGAGTTGTTTCCGGGCTGACCCCACCGAAAATTGGTATCCTTGTCTGTCGGCGCTTTTTCCCGCTGGCCTGGCACGAGACCGCAAGTTGTAAAATGCAAACCCCGTCGTTCCCCATTTTTCCTGCCCCAGCGATTAGGCGCAGCTCGGCATTTGCCCGCGCCTCAGGGCGCAGAGAGGCTTTTTGGAATACAGTAAAGTAATCTTTTTCTCAACCAAGTGCTCCATTATCACCCGACTCGGAATTCCATTTTCAATTATGACACAGATCCTCAGCGTTTCGTAAATGAGCGGTTTTTCGTACCATGAGCTGCAATTTTCGCATCGTAAATTTCATATTGCAGTACTGCATTGCGCATTTCAAACTACTGTTTCTGACCAACTCGTTGCTTTCGAATGGAAATGAAGTCATGAATTGAATTAGTGTCATTAAATACGTGTCCAGTTTTAGCAGCAAATGGCGAGATCGTTAAACCAAATATGCCAGTAGCCGATAAATGGTACCTTCCTCTATAATTGATAAAACGGATATTCACGCTTTTAATGCATTTTTTGAAGCTAGCAAAAAATTTGGATAAGGAAAGATCCGGATGGTACACCTGATGATGGCCATCTATCATCAGTTCCCTGTAATTTTGAAGGCAATAAGGAGCAAACGTTAGTCACCAATCTGCAGGCGAATTCGTTCCTTTTTTGAGACCCAGAAAGCTGGATTTTGAAAAACAATTTTTTTAGAACTTATCAGCAAATGATATACTCTTAATTAAAGCACGTGAACTGTGAATGAATATATGAGCCATGCAGGCGAATTCGTTCCTTTTTTGAGACCCAGAAAGCTGGATTTTGAAAAACAATTTTTTTAGAACTTATCAGCAAATGATATACTCTTAATTAAAGCACGTGAACTGTGAATGAATATATGAGCCGCGTTTTCTTGATGAAACTCTGAGCCTCTATGGCTATAAAACTCGCATTATCAGGTATCCAAAAAATGTATTCCAGGTTTTCTCTGCTTTGAAAAATGTCGAGATTTTTGTTGTCACCATGCCCATCAAGCGCAAGAGTTTCCTAAAAAGGTGATTTCCATAATTTCCTCGTTTTCTTAGACAGGACTCAGAATTTTTATCGTTCGAAAATCGTTGAGCTGCAGGTTATTTTCGACTTGGGAAGTTTGGGAAACTGAGGATGAGCACCGTGATGTTGATTACAAGGGAAAGAAGAGGTGTGACTAAAGTTTCCCTCCGAAACATCGTATTTCCTTTAATTGCCCCCCTGGGGGGAATGATAATAATCCTAACGGAGGGCGCGTTTCGTCCGTTCCGTGCCCCAGATGCTTCCGACGAACTCTTGAGGGATGGGATGAACCCTGGCCTTTTCCGTAGCATCTTCACCCCGGGTTTCCTCGCGGACATGGCTAGTCGGGCACGAACCATTAATTTGCCTGTTGAGGGCTTTTTCGAAAATTTCCCGGCGAATTGATCCTCCCAAAACGTGCCTTGATTGAAGAGTGCTGTCCTTGTTTTATGGCACAATCACTCATTTCCGCAGTTTAACCCGAGCTTCTTGATTGCTGCCTCGTATTACATACGCATTTAGAGGCACTCGGTCACTTGTCAATTGAAGGATACAGGCACCTGGATGACGAGGCAATTAGGGTATTGTGTTTGCCAACGAGCTGACGAGTTAATGAATGGTGCTGTCGGCTTAGTTGAGAACTTGAGATGGAGAATTTCTCACATGATGAGCTTGTTCCGGAAACGTAAGAATAAATAACTGTTTATATATTTCTTTGAACTGGGCGGTGTTTGAATGATGAACAGCCTCCCAGTGAGTTTTGACCCACTGCTGAATTTTTCTTTCGAGGCCACGGAAATCGTGGAAATATTCGGGTATTAAAACGGGCGTTTTTGACGTGTACCGTTGAGGCTCTTTCATTTCCATTTCCCAGCTTTCCTGAATATACTCCTATAGTCAAACGAATAGCTGTTTTCATTTGAGCATGATTCAATCTTTAAATTGGCTTTCATGAACTCTCGTGAGCGCGTATACTTCTCTTGAATATGCTAATTGAGTTCTCGGAAATTTTCTTGTATTTTCAGGTGAGTTCCCGGACCGACGTTCTCTACGCATTTTCGGAGACTACTGAAACACCACCGGTGTAATCGTGAGACAATACTGAATGAATGAAGTTAACAGAATCCAGTAATTTGTCATGATCTCTTAAATGGTACCATTTCCTGGGGAAATACCTTCCGTCCAAAGCCGGAAGTGCCTGAATAGGATTTTAGTTCAATTCAGAGATATATTCCTAGTTTGAGTTAAAGATTAAAGCCCATAGTTACAGTACTTCCAATTTGGCGAAGAATGCGTCGATTGTATAAATTCATCTTCTTCTGAATGCTTCCTTCGGGTGGCCTCAAATTATGGACGTGGAATTTTTCTGCAATAGTTAGCACCCTTACTCTTTTTATTTGAGATTCCGCATAGCTGTGGTACTCGTACCGCGGGTTGAAAAGTGTTCTCTTACCCACCTTATGGGCATGTCATTCATGAAGACACACAATGAGGGTTTTTGTTTGTTTTTTTTTTTGGTGCTGAGGAAGGTAAACCAGTTCAAGTAACTTGTTTATTACTCGGGTTGGGTTTGGTTCACGCTGATGTCCTCGCCTGTACTGACTCGTATGTTGCGGTTGGAGAGATGAAAGCTATGTTGCGGTTTCGGGTTCACGAGTGATAAATGCGTCTACGACCCGAAGCACGGTTCTTTAGACAGGAGAACCTAGGTCTTGGCTCGTAAAACTTCTTCCAGACCATGTTGAAAATTCCTCCTGCGACGGAAAATGATGTATGGGATTGGGAACGATTTATTACTGATTGTAATGTGGTATGGAAAAAACCAGGTGGCATGACGCGGAGAGAAAAGAGATAATTCCAGACTCGCCCACGAATAACACTCGCAGACATCACTTTTCAGTGACAGAGAATTTACTGATTTTTTCAGAATGGCCCATATAATGCAGGATTGTTTTATGAAAAGGTTCCTGAAGAGAAACTTCAGGAATCGTAAATAATACCTCCCTGAACGTTTATTAATGTTTACAGCAGTTACATATTTGCTCCTTTTTATTTTTGTGTTTGATTTGATTCCATATTTTCTTGGTTGTTCATGCATAGATTTGAAAAAATTCTTTGATCTTTTCTACATCCTAAAAATACTCATTACGGCAGCAGTCAGTGTCCTGTGATAAGAAGAAATTAATTTATTTCAACTTGCGTCTGGGTTTCGTTGCATTTTACAATTGCTTGAATATTGATGCATTAATTTATAAAATCATGCAGTTGGATCAAAATCATGGTACACATTATGACTGCATAAATCATTCCATGGTTTGAAGAGCGAGTCGGAATTCCCAGCGCTTCAACGCGCTTCCGGTCGTTTTACTTCTTAACATTGAGCCAACTTGAACTGAATTTCAATGCAAACATTTTTAGAAGTACAGTATATCACTGTAAAATGTTCCATGTATCTGTGTTCAAGTGGCCGAAAGCATGAGTCTAGAAAAAACTTCGTGATTTTCGTTGTTGAAAGATCTTGATAAGTCTTTCCCATGGGCGAGTTTTTGAAGTACTGTACTGAATCAGAATATCGCCCAGTTTCCTGAATCAATCCATTAGCTTTGCAGAATTCATGCACCGGTCTAACGCCTTCAAATATATGATCAGCACAATATTTCAAGAAGCCCGACAGATTCAGTGCCCCAATGAAATACGAAAAATACTGCTGACGCAATCCGAGCTCTTTTTGAAAGCTGAGTCGCTAAAATTGCACGGTATACTATTATACTTTCAGAAACTAGATTTTTTTCAAACATTTATTCGTAAATGCAGTCCACATTTTTATTAAACATGTATTAGTTGATTATGGTCTAGAGAGCGTCTAAAATTAGAAGAAAGGACGCGATTTCAAAGTATTCAAGTGATCATTTTATTCAACTTCAACGTCATAAAAATTATTCAAAATTACTGTCAGTTAGATCCCATAAAAAAATATATTCCCGCAGAAAAAAAATTTGCAATTTTTTATCCAGGTCAGTCGACTGGAGGCATAAAGGGGAATTTCAAACTTTCGTTTCCCAAGTAAAAATATAATGGTGAATCGTAATCACGGCATTAATGTTTTCAATCGGTCGATATTTTCCATAACTCTAGTAGAAACTCGCGGATTTTCCAGACGCTTCACCGCAGAGATATACGGATAAAAAAAAGCTCGCAATTACTTCGGCAGAATCCTCTCCGTGTTTTGCAGGCTCAGCCCAATCTTCCGAAAAACTTCAACCCACTTTCCGGAAAAAGAACCCCCTTTTGGTTGAAGCCCAGGGTTATTTTCGAGGCGTGCCCAGTCAGTGTTTCTGAACTTTTGGGGGCTTATTGCTGGGTCGCCCAGCTTGGAGTTATGGGCAGGTTTAATTGGGTGCTCTACATTTCATTTCCTTTAGCTCTGTGTAAAATGTTCCAGAAGTGTGTCAGGGTCCTGGAAGGCATCTTCTGGGCTCGGTTTGGTTTCCCGCCACCTAAAATAACATCAGGGCTCGAAACAGGCGGCTCAATTTTCGAGGTGAATTGCCGCCCCGTGTTCTGCCTTTTCAAGACCGTTTTCCAGCTCTGACGGATTTATGCGATGTTTTCCTCAAGCTATAAACTTCCGAAGTAAAAATAATATCTTTTGAGTTCTTGAAAGATATACGAGGTACGAGGTAAAGGCGGGAAATAGAGAATGGATGATACTCGTCTGAACGGCGAAGTTCTTTGGGTTCGTCCATGTTCCGCGAACAATACTCCCCAAACATTTATGTAATCATTTTTATAAAAGTTTTGAATTTGATAAATAGGGAGCCCTACTGGGGAATTAAGACTACTCGGAGTTAACGAAAAAATGTTTGCCACCATTTATCGCCGAAGACAGACCTTTTTTTTTTTTTTCAAACGTGCGTTTTTTTCAACCAGTTACTTGCGATAAAAAAGTGTATTCAAGACCTAGGTTTGACTTTTATTAATTCCTATTTGTATTTACAGTAAATTTGTATCCCCTTTGAATTCGTTCATGACTTTAGGTGTTTTGTCAGGTAATTCAGTTGCGTTTGAAAAATAACTGCTAGCTTAAGTTTGAGTTCGTGATGTTCTGCAACATACATTTTACGATGGTGGTGCTTGAAAATTTTTCGGAGTAATTTTTACGAGTTCGGTTTATGATACTAAGGAAGGACAAGCTCTTCGTAAAGTATTGCGTTGATTCGAAACCGACATAGGTATAATCTGATTTGGTGTGAGGAAAAGAAGAACGCAGATATTCAACTGCCTAAACGGTCTTCCTAATCCTCCGGTAGCCAAATACAGTACAGTACTTTATGGTGCATTGTGGTTTATAAAAAAATCCGAAGTACAATACTGTGTATACGTTGCTCCATTTTATTTTCGTTCGCACTTCTTGTCTTCATCCAATAGCAGTTCAGATCCCGATTGTATCTATTTTTTCCGGCGAGAAAGCGAAAATTATTTCGAAAGTTACAAGGAGCGTGGACGGAAATGAGACCGGAATGACCACCTTGATTCGTCCTAGCTTTTCTCCGAGCTGAATATTAATTACTCGCATTGGTTGGATCCAATTAGACGATCAGAGCACATTCTTGGATAGTTTCTGGGCGTTTCAACGACATAAGAACCGGATACCCTCAAAAAGACCCACTTTCGAAGTCATCAGTGGGGAATCGTTTCTCGCTTTCCTGAAAAAAATATGATACACCAACATGATCAACATCTGGCATCGAGTAGGTCTGCAAGGACAGGCTGAATAGTTCAGTTAGCTTCTATAAACTGTTTCTTGGTGGATTTTATTCATTCTCGCCCTTCAGTTCAATTAAATCCTCCATTACACTAAGATCCTCATCCAATGCATTTTTCAGCACTTGAAATTTTGAATTTCCAATTTGATTGAATCCAAATTCAAATTTTTTTTGGATTCGTGAAAAGTGTTCAAATATCTGGCGAATATATGAAAAAGGGGCGAAACTAACCAAGAATAATATTACGATGCATCGAATTTTTCACGACGGAAAAAAATCGATTAAAATCCTACGAGCAAATATTTGTGAATCTCAGTTTTCTTTGCGGATCGAAAAGTTAGCAGATTAGTTCATCGACGAAAAAAATTAAAAATTTGAGGATATTTATGCATTTCGAAGCTCATCATTAGCAATTAAAGGTCAATGTTTCAATAAGCACTGCTTTACGTACAATAATTAAAGTGTTCCGATGAATTTGAAGCGTGATACACTCACTCATCTTTAACGATGAGAAAACACCTTACTCGTGGTTTTGATGGTTCATCAACTTTGAAAATTACCGTATGGGTGTAAAGTAATATCCTGTGCGCCCATCTCTACAGTGGAGGCTCTCGACCCTTTTTTTGACCCACGGAAATTTTTATGGAAACCTGCGTCTACAGGAAATAACCCCTCAGGCACATTACTTCAGGGCCTAAATTCCGGGTCTTAGCATTTTTATGAGGGATTCAATGGTTGATCCTATTGGACACCTCTCTTACAAAAAATGCTCAATCACGTTATACTGTACTCAACTCTCGTAATTCCAGGAGTGGTCAACCCCTGTGGGAATTTTTGCGAATTCGCGAGGACAGTATAAAAGGGTGTTCCCCAACCTTTTTGGGTCCGCGAACTGGAAAATTTTCAGACTGACAAATTTTGAATACCTGCAGCGGTCCTTCAACTAAAACTTCTAATACAAAGTTTTCTGAATTTTCCAAGCACACACACAAATAAGAGGTGGCTTGTAATTTTTATAAATTTCAACTAATTCTTATTGCTGAAGCGAATGGAATCGGACTATTACATTGTACAGTGTATGTCTGATTTCATGAAACTCATTTCTCAAATCCAAAAGATAGATTTTATAAATTCTGAGCTGCCACATGCATCAGGAGGATTTTTTGCAAAATTACGTTCGAATTCTCTTTTCTTCGTTTAAATGTATGTTCCACTACAGAATCAAGAGAAACTGGTGGGACTAAAACGCTTTGAATATATAAATGCCTACGTTGAAAATTTAAGACGAGGACCAATGAATATCCTATTGATCGATGTAATGTCAAAAGAGCCATTATCTTTCCAAAGTTGTAAACCTAGATGAGACTTGAGTGCTACTCTCACTAAATTTCCTGGTTTGAAGAACATCTTCCGAAAATTGCCTTGGAACAGGCATTGAAGGCCACTGGTATAAATAACATCTGAATTTTTCAGTTGAAAATACGACAAATGTCGACTTGTCCATGGGTTAACAACGTCGAAGATTAATATTAAGTAATATAGTGGTTGGGGATGTAATTTTTTTTTTGTTTGTGCAAGAAAGCGTTTCGGAATCCTCGGACCATGTCGCGAATCAGGCGGAGAACTAGGACGGTAATGCAAAAGGATGTTTTCGCGGCGTAATTCCGCGGTGTGGGCGCTGGATCACGCGGGTTCCAAGGGTCGCCGCGATTTCTTCTGGGTGATACACGCGTACTCGAGGACTTCGCGTGCTTTGTTTTGCGAATAATCCGGGTCAATGTGTGTACCCTGGTTGGCAAACGGGTCAGGATTTCTCGCGAAGCAAGCAATCTCTTCTCAACCGGAGACCCATTTTAGCTCATCGCGTCTCTTGGGGGGGAAACTTGAATAGGGAAGATTTTTTTGACGACTCACGAGTTCGTGAACCACCCAGCAAATACATTCTCTGTCGCCATTCTTTCTTGTCCTTATTCCGCTGATGAGCTTTCAAAATGCACAGTTATTCATGGCGGAAGACGTAAACATCAACAACACCTGTTTTGAAATTCGCAAGTTTCGTTGAAAGGTTACGTTTCCGACCTCAATACATTAGAGTGGAGCCTTTATAATGCGTGCATTCAAGTTAAAGTTTCCCTGAATGGAATCTTGAGATTAGGAAAAAAAATGGAATCTTTTTAATGGATTTCTGCATCCGAGAAGAGGCTTTCAACCCAAAGTAGTCCAAAGGCATTTAGTCATCTACTGGACTTCTCAGAATCCCGTATTTGTAAATTTTTCTTGGTCAATGCGGCTCATTGACCAATAGACATTCCACTATAGACAATTATAGACATTCCACTCTTATAGCTTCTTCATTGGTTCTTAGCTTGATTTTTCTCAAAATACCGAAACTTTTTAAATATCTGCCATGAAGTCTTTCAAGCAGAACTTTTTTGATTCTGCCGAAATTTTATGAAACTTTGCCAGTCCGTAAATTTTAATTTTTTTGATTTGCCGGTCCGTGAGAACAAAAAGGTTGGGGAACAACTCCGAATGATTGCCTCTGGTTATATAACGTTTTCAGTGAAATTTTCTTTTATAATTTTGAATTAATGAGTGTTCCCAGATTTTTTGCTCCGATATCAGAGTTCACGGAGTAGAGTTTTCTATGCGATTATTTATTATATCGATATGAATTCTAGGCTAGGGAAAATCGCGAGCAAAGCAGGTCACGCATTAATACGAGGAGATCGTGTTGCAAGATTGTAAAACACTTATAAATGGGAGCAGGAAGGTTTCGTGGTACTGGAGGTGGAATCGTGTGCGTCGTTAAGCCGTAATCAGAATGCCCGAGATAATGGTCAAGTGCTATATGGAATCCAGAGAGTTGTTATACACCGTACTCCACATTTTTACGTCCTTCATTCCAGAATTCCCTGCCATTTTCTCCTCAATGAAGTGCAAAAAAAAAAAAAGAATGCCTTGTCCCTGCGAGGTTTCAGAAGTTTCGTAATTAACTTCAGCATTCGCCTCTTGTTGACTCTTGGAGCGTCAACTCGGAACCCGGTTCTTCTAATTAAATCGCCGTCTCGAGGGGAGCAAAAAACAGAAAATCTCCGGTTCCCACGTTTCAAGGTGGGCAAGCTGTGTTATCCCCTGTTCGGTACTATCAAGTACTAGTTTTCGAAAATGACGAACTCATGTACGAGGTACTTGTAAACTCTCAGCACTGCTAAGCCGAGGCAACGTTGAATCAACTTGCGCAGGATTAAGCAGTACTTGATCAAACACGCGTTCTGAGAATGAGTCCGGATTTTTGAGATCTCGAAACGTTTATAACTTCCATTAACTTGGCAGCTTAATTTTCAGGATGAATGAAACTCTTGCTTCAATTTGTAGATTTATCTATGACCGTTCTTCCAATGCCTTCTGCATTTCCGAAGAAGTTTGTGTTGGTTCTTGTTACGGCGATTGAGTCTGAGAAAGACTTCCTCGGCTTTGTAGGGAATAATGATAAATTCCAAGGTATCATTGTAAATGACCAATGCGTGGCATGTGTTGTAGATGTCTGCCTCATCACAGTCGCATTCTTGTTGTATCGATCTATTGCAATACTGTCGAGGTCTGTGTAGTGGAAGGCAGTCACGATCTTCGAAGTAAAGCTATTAATGTTTTTGGGATGGAAAAGGGTCGTGGATTCTTTTAGAATCTACCTATCCTAGTTGGGCATTTTAACAAGACTGTAGCGAATACTTTTTTGTGTCGTAAACGTGGACTAGATCTAAATGCATTTAAATGTTGAATAAAGTTTCCTCGTAAGTCAACTTTAGTTCTGCGCTTCCATGCGAGCACTTTTTTGTCGCGAGAAATGCTCCCACGATCTGTTGGAGCAAATCTTGTATAGATATATTCCTCGAATTCGCAATTTTTACCAGCAGTACTTGCTGAGGTACTCCTACCTCAAGTTATGTCAAAAGGACGGAAAAATGAGTACACGTCGTGTTTCTGAGAGTTGTTGAGGGTACTCTTAATATCTAACAGGTTGGATCAGCGACCCTTTCAGGGTTATGATTCCTCGCATTTATGTTGTTTTCAAGGTGCTCAAGTTCCTTGATTACGTTTGGATTTGTATAAAACGAGGCGACTTTTTTCCAACTTGATTGGAGACAAAAAATCATTCAAGAGCTTGGGATATGGAATTTTTAATTTATCTCTCTGAAAAAAAAACCATCATTGCCGAGAAAGTATAGAAGCACTCGAGCAAGGTTTGGTTACTCGAAAATATTTGTAACGAATATCGTTTTAAATCACAATTTTTATGATGGCGAGAATAAGGTCTCGTGCATTTTTAAATCGCTAATGACTCGACTAAAACCTCTGGGTGATTAATAGTTGAAATGCAGGAGTTGAGTCGATACCTTTACGGGTGCCGCTCCCTTCCGGCACCCGGAGCGGGCATTCCAATGGATAGATTACCCTTGCATGTTTCTGAAAAGCTAATGCTCCACTGACTGCGTTACCAAATGAATCTCCTTGAATATGCAAATTCGTTCCTCCTGTGCGCGCAACGCATCTCTGCGGGAGACGCTTTAGCCTACATCAATTACATCAGAATAATTCGAATTTTATTCATGTGAAAGAAAAGTTCCATACCCAGAGGAACGCAACCCGATTTTTTCCGCTTCTTGATCAGTGATCTTGATGCATTCGAGGATTATCAGACAAAATCCAGGAAATGAATGACTTCGCAGGAAAAGAAAAATATTCCTTTTTGAAAATTCAGTATGGAAGTTTTCCTCGGTACATTTTAAGGCTGCCTATTCTTCTCCGTAAGTAGTTTGTTTTAAATGGTCTGGTGTTCATTGAACCTGTTTCCGCAGAAATTCTACTGATCTCGTATAGTATATAGAAATCCTGTGATTTGTCCTACGGCCTATGCTTCTGGAAAATGATCAAGTACAGTAGAATCTTGTTTTAACGAATACTGTAATCAATTATCAATAAGTCATTTTCAGCTTCCTTAAGAATATTCATACCCCAATGAGCTAGAATTTCTCCCAATCATGCCCAAGACTTATTCAAATGAGGGCTGATGCCCAACAATTAGCCGAATCTTGTCTTTCATATTTAAAAATAGTCCAAAACATAAAATGTAAATTATAAAATTGTATTACAAAAATGTATTTAAAAACTCTGAAAGGAAACTCGAATTTAGGACACATGCAGCTGAAGATATTTTTCTTCTTCCTGCACTGAAGTCCAGACCCCCTGTGGCCCTGCCACTGTTTGGCAGCCAGGACAGAGTTGAAACCATCCTTGGGAGCAGCTGTTTAACTCACCCAAGGGGATTTCCAGGAAGTCCATTAAAAACAGAAACTCTCAAAAATCGGAACAAAGTTGAGTGGTTGCCCACTGGGAATATCAATTCGTAGTTGGACTTTTCTACCTAAAAATAGAATGCCTCTCATCAAAAATTGCCCATGAGAAAGATTTAAACTTCCCTAGGCATCCCAATTTTTCTGTGTGCATTTGTACAAGATTTATTTTCATGCATTGGCAACTTTTGATGGGTATTTTAAGTGCATTTCTGCCCCATTTGTGTGAGTGTTTTGCATTTGTTCAAGAAGCTTTGAAGCTTCCTGGTAAGGGGGAAATAGAGATTTATAAATTTGGTTGTTTGACAGGATAGAGAGCAGAACAAGATCATAATTCAAGAAGCAAGGCAGCAAGTCTGTGTGCTACAAGAATAAAAACTTCATACAAATTTGAACTCAATGCTTTGAAGAGTTTTACTTTGCATTGAACAGCATTACAGTCCAACATTTGAACATTATAAAGGAAGATCTGGCAGAAAGTTGTGTGAGAAAGCAACAGCAGGATCAGAAGGAATTTTTCTCCAGTTCATTTTCAAACTAGAAGCATCAGAATTATTTTACATATAATTTATAAAAATTTTAAATTTTGAAATTTCACCCAAAAGTTGTCTGAGTTCCCTCCAAATTGGACAAGTCATCCAATTTTCATCCAAACTTATGAAAAAAAATTATCTAAAGCATGTCCATTGTTGGAAAGAATCTGGGACAAGTTCTTTTGGATGAGTTTTGGATTAAAAGATATACAACTTCCTGCTCATTCGGAATGTCGAAATACGAAGCTATTTGTCGGATCCCAATGGGTTCGTTGTAAGGAGAGTTTACAGAAGTTTTCATTTGTGTGATATATAGTCACGAAGAAAAATGAAAAACTAAATGTTTCGATTTGAAGGCGAAGACACGCAAGACCGACGAGACATTTTTGTAGTGCGGTAATTGAAGGAGAGATGCGTCATTCCATGCGAGGCATTTGTAATGGAATTTTAATATTACCTTACCATTACCCCCCCCCCTCCTTGGCCCAGTGTCTGCTTTGACCGCAGCGTGCGTTGTGAGGCGAACTTCGAGATGAGCACATGTCGGTCATTCAGGTCACGGGGATTTTTTTCGAGGTTTTCTCAAGCACAGAGATGATTGCGGAACTTCGTTTCTGAAAGTTGCATAAATTTCCGCCATCATTCTGAAAGGAATTCCGCAATTTTTGCTCCTGTTAAAGTTCAACGTTCTGCTTCTCATCCGTCCTCACGAAAGATTAAGCACTGAGTGGAATTTGTTTACTGCTATACTTTGAAAATAAAATCGAATCTTGCTGTTCAAAAACATCGCTATAATCGTTTCACGTGAATAAGTGGAAACTGTAGGATAATTTCCAGTTTTTTTTTATTTTACCCCAGCTCGTAGATTTTTGATGTCTGGCAGAATTTTCACTGGTTATTCTTGAAGTTGACCTTAGTTGTATCTATCGACGGCTCCGAACTGAAGTGAAAACTACGCTCGGATTATAATTTAGCATGTTTTGTACAATGCATTTATTTTTATCTGTCCATATATCTTTTTTCGTGTTGGTCTTGGACATTCTTTAAGGGGTTCGAAAACTAATCTCATCGGGCCCAGTGGCTTCTCAACCCGTGCTTTTTGGAGCCCCTGGGGCTTCGCTTACATTTCCCTTGGGCTCCATGATTATTCGAAGAAAGAAGTGTACGACATTGAATAATGAGAACAATAAGTGAACGATAAATCAAGGGAGATCGTATTACGCTCAACTCTTAAAAGAATTAGGGTTGTACTAAGAAAATTGACGGGGTCTGCTGTGCTCGTGATTTATGGCGAAGACGGTACCATTATACCCGTTTACTTATTTTCCAAATAAAACTGAAAATTATGTGTCGCGATTATGGTTGAAAAACGTTAATGCCTCGATCATTGCTCAACTGTTGATAACATGAATAGCCTCACGTGATCTTCGTTCGCTCATCGCATGCACGCTTATGACAGGGTCACGCTGCTCTGAACCCAAATTTTCTCGCGTTCCGAGTCATCTTCTTTGTCTTTCTCGAGGAAATTTTTGTAAAAAGTACCGCCTCGCATGAAAAAAGCAAAGTGGGACAGGAGTAAGAATTATTATTTATATTTTTTCAAGATTATAGTTATTTATATAGGGAAACTTGGTTTATTGACCCCGGGTTTGACTACATGTGGGTACGAAACCTCAGTATTTCCCGTGCGTAGGAAATTGCGCGGTAATGGAAAGAAATGCAATCCAAGCATTCGGGCTTGTAAAGAGTTTGTCATGGTACAATAAAGCTTCGCTTGACGTAAATTGACTATTAATAATGTCCCACTACCAAAAAAAACAAAAAACTTTCGTTCAGAATCCTACCAGGTTTTCATGAGCTAATGAACTATCATAATTAGACACCACAGGTTACATTAAAAGGATATCCAGGGGTTCCAGCGGTAAGTTTCAAAAGGATTAAAGAAACGGAGATATTACTTGTAATGTTCCAGTACTGACACCAGTACTCGTATCAGGCTGAACTGAATAATAAACCGGCAGTATTCAAAGACCCGCTCTCCGGAGTGTTTCACAGCACGAATCTTTTACAACGCAGATAATTTGACAAAACGACTTCCATTCAATTAATTTGACTACGCGAAAAAAGAAGAGCGCTGTTGATTGTACATGCTCTTCCAGCGAAAATCAAATTTTATGTCACTTTTCTGCACAAAAATACGCATTAAGAAATTGTTAAAGTGTACGATTTCAGGGGTTTCGGCAAATTTAATTTAAAAAAAACTATTTTATTGATACAATTTTTTCGTGCTTGAATGGCAATATTTTGTTTGGATGTCAGTATAATCTCTTCAAATAAAATATCCAGACATTTATGTCGCATCAAGAAAATGCTTTCATTCTGCTTTTCCTGAATTTTGAAAATTTTCTCGGAGTATGAGCAGAAATGATCAATTTCCTCATTTCGTGTTTCACCAATATACCAAAAGCACTGCACGATGAAACTTCGTTATTTAAATTTTAATTAACTTCGTCAATATGTTCTAGTCTTAAAACCTCCTGGTTATACTCATGTTATGCCCTCAGAAGGATTTTAAAAAATTCAGGAGATGGTGCTCTCAAGAAACTGAACCCGACGTCTCAGGAAATTCATTTTAAAGTTTGAGGACACTTACTATTGAAAAAATGAATCGAGTTCGTTGAAGCCTTTTCAACTTTTCAGTCTTTGCCGAAATGCCTTACCGCGATGAAAATATTCCAACCATTATCCATAAGAGTCAGCCCAAGTTTTGGACCTTATTTACATTCTTGAAGG